>JAZHYW010012808.1:0-30978 GCA_037355805.1 Ixodes ricinus | reverse complement strand
CGTCTTTTTTAAATATTGATAGTACCCGGTTTTTAAAGCATCAACTAATTCGTTCCCAAGAAATTGCCACGGCAAAATGATCCAACAATTTCAAAGCACGACTAACGTATTTCATTGTTTACTTTTTATTAAAAAGGTAAAAAGAGTGGAACCTCTCCCGCAGGACATTGGAAATTTGGCTGTCTTTGTAGAATTCGTGTACAATCTGGGGCGCTTGAACAATTAGTTATTTTTGTTAGATTAGCACTGAACGATCACCTTGTTGGAAACTTGTAGTGCTGGGATTTTGCACGTGCGCATGTTTTCATTGTTAACTTCTAGCAATTGGTTTGTTCGATTTGCAGTGCTTTTTTCAATGAATGTGGCGACCACGGGAGTGATTGGTTTTGCTTTGTAATTGAACCACTGATGTTTGATTTTCATGTGTTAGTGTATCCTCTCCTGTAATGACCCCAAGACGGGTTGGCAGTATTTTTTAAATAAAATAAATAAATAAATAACAAAAAATGCGTTAATCTTGAATGCTTGTTTGGCTGAGTTATGCGATCATGGTATATTATTCGGCTTTCAGAAAATTAATATGCAGAATATAGTAATGTTTTCGTCTTACCTTTGTACAACTGAATTTTTTTTTCTGAATCGCGTTGTAAGCCGAGTAGGGGTGTATCAATATTTATTTAGAAAATCACTGATTGCGAGTTCTTGACTAGGTTTAGCGACTAAAGACTATGAAGCCTTATCACTGCAAACTAAGCCTCGATATTGTCTCTGCTTATTTACCGCTCCCCCTACTGGCGCTTTGGCCGCTTGACTGAATTTTCTGGGTGCTGTTTTTAAATGCGCAAATGAAAATAAGCTTAATGTTCGTATAGTGGCGTTTTTATGTAAACATGTTAAGAAATGCTGCTAGAAAAAGACAACGGGAAAATTTGATAGTTATAAGTGGTTGTTAAAGTGTGAACACTACGTCACTCGTAGTAAATGCCCTCAGAAACCTCTAATCATATATTTGTCACGAATTATTAGGAAAACAGCGTGAGATATGGAGTTATAGGTTATGACCTTAGTCACCATTTTCTGATTTTTTCTTCCGTCAAAATGAATAATTAAAAAACAAAAGTGCAAGTTACTTTCGCGTCAGTGCAATGTATTTCGCTGAACGGTTTGGAGAGGTTTGCAGAAAATGCATGCAATACAAATTTTGCATGACATTTTTGGAAAATAAGGTTTCAATGAGAAAAAAAATTTGTATTGAGAGCGATCTGAAAATTTTTTATAAAGTAATTTTTCTTATAATTGTTTAGAGCGTGAAAATGAGTTCGAAGGTCATGGATAACGTTTTGTTTACTCGGGAGAATAAACTTTAAAAAATATGCTTTATAAAAATGTTCTGCGAAAACGAGAGATCCTAATGACCTTCGGACTTTTACATTTGACCGAAATCACCTACTAAATGACATGAAAAAAGCTAGGCGGTGTTATCATCATGAACCTTCTAGGACTGGGCGTGAAAAACGGATCAGTTACGTAGACGCCATTCTTTCTGCAGGGATGACATTAACGAATGTGTCTTTAGATAACGCATTTAATAACTATTTAATTAGTTTACCTAAATTTAACTTTATTAGATTCGCACGTGAAAATATAACTTGCACAATTAACGACTTTGTTTTAGGTCAAGTAATAGATTCTCAGATTTTTACTGATTTTCTGAAATGAAAGAATCAGCAACAGTTGTGATGTTGATGATTTGCAGATTCTGCCTGTCAAGTACGTTTTGCCCCTAATCACCACCTGTCTGACTTATACTTTTTAACTTATGTCTTTCTACAGTGGTTTCCTGCATTTCGTGCAAAGAGTTAAAGTTTCAGTAATATATACAAAAGGAGATAAAAACGAACTAGGCAGGTATAGACCCATTTCTATTCTTCTATTTTTCTCCCCAAGGGTTTACAAAAACTTATTCATATTCGACTGTCTCATTTTTAGATAACCTTCAAGCACTCAATAAAGCTCAATTTGGATTCGGGAAGAATTGTTCGACACAACACGCATTGCTTGCACACACACAGAAAAAAGTTATTTTATGGAGTGTCATGGAAAAAATGTGGCACTGTGTGTAATATTGACTTTTCGAAAGCGTGTGTTTATTTAAACCATAACTCTATATTATAAATTTAAAAAAAAAACTTGATATTTGCGGTATTTGGGGCATAGCACTTCTGCTGTTTCAGTCCTATCTGGATAATCGGAACAGGATGTTTATTTAAATGGGTATTCGTCTACAAGTGCCTCAGGGGAGCATTTTCGGGCCCTTGCTTTTTAACATTTATATTAATAATAATATTGATATAGATTCACGACCTCAATGCGTAATAAATGCGGGTGACACCAGCCTTTTATTTTCAGCTAAAACTGGTGGTGACCTAATTAATTACGCAAACGAGACATTAACAGTGTTGCAAAAATGGGCTTCGCACAATAGGCTCCACATCAGTACTGTGAAACAAAGGCAGTCCTCTTTCGGCCCAAGAATAAAAAAGCGTTTACTACAAATACCTTCGCCGTAAACTGAAATATTATAAAAAGAGTAGAGAATTTAAATCTCTGAGCGTCATTTTTAATCAGTACATGTCCTTGGACAGTCACCTAAACCATTTACTCACTAGATTGCAGGCACGTAGCCAGGATTTTGTTTCGGGAGGGGGTCCCGCCCATGACAAAATTCTCTATGAGGGGGAGGGAGAGGAGGCCCCAGCAAAATGGAAGATTTCGGGGGGGGGGGGGGCCGGGGGCCGGCCCCATGGGCCTCCCCCCCCCTGGATACGTGCCTGCTAGGTTGTCCAGGATCATTGGACTTGTTTTGCGCAACAGTTATAATTTACCTAATAACGTAATGCTACTTGTAGATCAAACCATAATCATTTCGCACGTAAATTACTGCACGTGGTACGGGGCACATCCACTTGTTTAACTTAGAAAAAATAAAGGCAATTGCAAAAGAAATGTTTAGCCTAATTGAGAACGCGTTATGCATTTCCAGTACACTAGGCTTATTTACAAAATAGAGTTTATTGTACGTTTTCAATATATGTACATATAAATGTATGCTCTCTTTTAAAGGGACCATGAAATGACCTTTTTACTTTTGCCAGATAACTTTTACATTAAACCTTCAACGTTCACTGAATGCCGAACAGGCATCCGTTTTCGTCTCGGTTCATTAACTTCTACACAAAAAAATAATGAAATATCGACTTTTTCTTTCTCTTCAACTGACCGCAAAACAAGTTGCGGCGTAATTTTGACGGTCGTGACGGACGCTGGGACAGGAACCGGAAGTTCTCTCGGCAGTAGGAGAATGGGAGCGTTAGCGGAGGCGAGTTGGGGGTGCGCCGGTAGGTTTTACTGCGCTGATGTCACCGACGTATTTTCTGAATCGGCGCCTCTCATCGCCGCGATAGCCATGGACACATCGCAGCTGAGCGAAATTCAATGAGATATGTTACGCTACAGCGACAGCATGGGACTAGTCTCATACGCCGGTATGCCTGTTGGGAAGTGCGGCGAGTCTTCCGGTGAAGACTCCAGAAGTCAACCCAACTGTCATTGTTGGTAAAAGGCGGCCCGTGTCAGTCGTTTGCAAAGCGACGTAGATGGAAACAAATCGCCGCGGCGTTTTTCGCGGCCTCGGAGATGCAGGAGCGAGCCGACGTTAAAAAAGATACGTTTGAGCTACGACAGTGTCAGCAAGAGCCACGTAAATACCTGTTCACACTCGGAGCGGACGCGCGCGTTTGATGGAAGTGCTGTATTCGCGCTGTTGGTGAGCGCTTCGGGACCGATCTTTTACGATTGCAACTCGATACTGACGTGGCACTCGGCAAAGGAAGGTTGGCCCGGCATTGCACGTAGCTCCCACGAACTTTTATAGCTCGACAGTGACGTGCAGTCGTGTCAGAATAAAAATGGCATACTAATAACAAAGTGTACATACCGTGTTACGAAGGTAATCCATACGGCGTTTATTCGAGCTCTATATCACACAAAACAAGTAGATAGAATCGACGAGACGACAGTGTTCGTCAACACTGCCTCGGAAAACAAGGAGATGACAAGGCGAAGAGATTGACCTCACCTGTTAATCTAAAATTGAGGTCAGCGATCAAACTATAATACGGGAAGGGTCCACAAGGGTCGCGCGGGCATATTCCATTCAGCACGCCAGCCGGTCGTGGGCACTGTCTTGGTCAAGTACCGTCGAAGCAACGCTGCGGAATGGCTGCTAGGCCTATCTGCCAAACTCGGTTGGTCGCGGGTCGGTGAATTCGTTGCCGTTTCAGCTTGTCTCGGGTGTTTGCGGATCCAGCGTTCTTGTTCGTCGTGGTCTGTTTCAAGTACTTTTTTCTTGCTGCTTGAAGTCGGGACGCGCGAGAAGAACACGTAAGAAAATAAACGTTCGTTGGTCGTCGTGACCACGGTGACCAAGCGACGCTGTCGGCCATGCTGATTTGATCGTAAAAAGGACAGCTCCGGAGCTGGCGGAGCTGGCTCTCAGCTTCGTTTACCACACGATAGATGGCGCTTGGCTCTCAGCATTATCAAATTTGGCAATTTTCGCCACACATCTCTAATTATGCTACAAAATGTGGATCTGAATATTATTTAACAAAACTTTTAGGAAACATTTGCCGGCTATTTATTGTTTATGATCGCGGTGCTGGTGAGGTAGGCGCTTACCCAATAGGCGACGTGGATTCGGCTGACGTGCTGCAGTTCCGCGGATGCATAGCAGTGAAAAGGCAGAGAGCTTTCGAAGGAAAGAAGGCGCAAAAGAGTCCAGTTTTCTTTTAAAAGTTCTATAGCAAAGAATTTTTTTGGCTCCCTATTTTTGTGTTTTTGTGTTTCTTTTCACACCTTTTACGACGTCCGGTGGATGAAATTCGATTTCAGAATCATTTCATGGTCCCTTTAAGCTAGAAAAGAAAAAAAGAATACCTTAGCGAACCTTTTTGAGCTAAAAATCAGGTAACTTGTGCAATTCTTTCGGCGGGGCTTTGGACTGTGCCGTTTTGTTATAATTTTTCCATGCAATCACTCAAATACAGACTCCCACTTCACGTAATACGAAAATAAATTGTAATATCGATATTATGTCTTTAAGAGTAAAAAGATTCTCCGAAATGGAAATATTTTTTTACATGTTAAGTTTTATTTTTTATTTTGATATCTGTTATGCTGTACATGCTCCATTTTTAATGCATATGAAACTCTGAGGACCAAGGGCACTCGTCCAGCCATTGATAGCTTTCCCACCTTGTTTCGAGCCATTAATGTATATTGAATGGAAAGTAAAGTTTATTAATATTATTATTATTATTAGGTTATTGAATATTTTAATAATATTAGTAATAGTATTATCAATATTACTACTACTGGTGCTGGTGCACCAGTGTACCAGCACCAAGACCTCACGGTTGTCGCCTGGGCACTGTACAAAAGACTGATTGATTGAGGAGGAGGTCAGGAAGGAGGAGGAGGAGGAGGAGGAGTAGGGATGGTTCGGAGGGAGAAGGATGGAGAAAAGGGTGAAGGAGAGAGGAGGGTAGAGAGGAGAGAGGGACGATGACGAAGAGGAAGCCTCACTCCATTACTCCTCTAGTTTCTCTCAGGAGGCACTCTAGTCTCGCATTACAAAGGTTTGTAACGTCTTTTGCATTTTTTACTTCTTACACCTGTACTGCCTAGCTCTAGGCTAAAAATCGATCTTTTTTTTACTCTCGTGGTACGTCATGTCTCAGTTTCTGAGCCATGTATAGTGTGTAGTGCATTATTTTTCTGTATTTTTGTGAATAGGATGATTTCAGATAAGATCGGCCGTATGGTGGCTGGTCGACATTTTTAAATCAACTGATGTTTTTACATGATATTGTCTAGATGTCTGGTATAAACAAATCCAAGCTTAGTTTTGACCAGAAAAAAATTGAGGACTGGAAAAATTGTAAGGCGTGGAGAGTGGACAGTTGCATCAACGCGCACGGATGGAGGGGCTTGTTTGAGAGTGAATAACTAAAACTATAACATTAGGAGAATTTTAATACTTTTTAGAGACAAACTATGTGTACATGCTTGCATATGTAGTATAGTAATATTACTTATTTAAATTATATTAATTTTCCTAAAATTACCAAACGTGCTCTCGAACGACAAAAGATAGCATTTGGAGGCCTGTATCTCATGAAATAATTTAATCATTATGATATACTTTTCAGATAGTAATCTACTTATATACGGCTATTATTTTAGAAAAAATATATGAGGTATCTGAGTGAAATGATAGTCAGGATATATTTAGGAAAACACGGAGAAAAAAATCAAACAACGAAAAATTCTGATTCCAGAAAAAGACTACCTTCGATTTTCATAAAATTTGAGTGCCCTGTCATACCCATTTCGGCATTCATTTCTATTAAAAACATGTTGCATTATTTGATTGAGAAAGAAGACACAACTCCCCAAAATAGGGTCGTTTTCCAAAGCCTACACTTAGCAGCGCCCTATACGAGAAGTGACTCTGGGTTCCAGTTTCATGAAACCAACTGACGTATGTTATATATTTGTATTCAGATGAGGCGATTGATAACCATAGCAATCGTTCACACGGTAAAGTGAGGAGAAACTCCTGTGTACAAAGAGCTTTCATCTTACGAACTAGGGATCCCAGAAAATATCCTGCCGCCATCGGCCACTGGGAACTTTGTTTACTTCATTTCCTACAACACTATATGCTCCTCTTTCTTCCCCTCTATCTCCATCTCTCTGTCGCATATATGTCCCTGACTTATATCTAGAATAAAGACATATTCAATAATTTCCTTGAAGATCCGATTATGGCGTGACAATAGTTGACCCGAAAGTAGCAGCCGACACCCGTCGCTAGCTCTAAAAAAACGGCCGATACAATCTTTTTTTCAAATTTCCCGCTCGCTGTCAAGGATGAGAAGGTTCGCTTCAACCAGCAACCTATGGCCGCCGATGCCTGTTTACCGAGCAGTCGTGCCTGTCGCCGCCCCAATCGCTGGCGTCACGGGTGATAATATCAGGCACCAGGGGCACACCAGTGCAGCAGAGCCCTAAATATTTGAATACCGCCTTAAGGCTGCGGTCCCACGGCGGCCATCTTGAACAAGGCGTTAGTTCAACCAATAGATGGCGACACGCACCCGTGGGGTGGCCGAAACATTGGTTCACGGTGGGATGGCTCGAGCACCATCACGTTCCCCTCGTGGCCTTGCTCGCGCCGCTGCCAGCTGTGCTCAGCTGGCTCAATAGCGTGGCCCAGCAAACGAATGTATGCGAGAATGTCAGGCTTTGTATAAATTGTTCTCTGATATAGGGAGATGCGGTTCGGCGGTTGTCACGGGCTTTCGCAATAAATCTTACCAAGAAGGAATCAATTGTTGATTGACGTGTCAATACTCTTTCAATGAAAACTTCTGCAGGGATGCACGCTCAGTAGACTCAATCTTCCAAGACACCAGTGGAAGCGGACGTCAAGTAAACTGCTTCGCAATTTACGGTACTTACCTCACCATTATAATGACGACCGAAAAGTGACATAACGAAATATTGTGTTTCATGGGATCCGGAAGATTTTGTAAAGGTTGTTACATTATAGTTCCCAGAAAACAAACGCCGTTGCAATATTTTCGAAAGTACCGATATAATGTTGTAAGTACAGCTTAGGAGGAGTATGATGAAAACCATCAGAATAAATAGGAAGACGTTTATTTGCAATGAACACGCTATGAATGAACGGCGTTTAGCGACGGCAAGTTATGAGCGTATGGGAATTTATAAGTTCACGTGATTGCTAACTATGGACATGCGGACAATGACGACCTGTTTTGTCGGGAGATGGAGTAGCGGTGATGACCTGATATCGGACGAATCGTGGCAGACGAACAAGCAAGTTTCTTCTCAGCGAATGGTAAGCGTCCAGGGTCAAGCACAGCACGTGGCTACCGACGTTGTCGACGTTTCGAACACTTACCACTTTCGACAAAAGTGCTGGCACATCAGCTAACTTTGTGGAAAGAGTCGAAGGCTTCCTCGAGTCCAGCGCCATCATGAACTGTAACTGAAAACGATCCACTCTTCACTCTGTGGGTGGCGAAACGTATCCGCATCTGCGGAGTCATGGTCGATGCGTACTCTAAGTGGTTGGAAGTTTACACGATGCCTGCCACGACGTAAAAACGCGTCATAGACGTTCTACGCTCTCTTTTCCCTACTTTTGCCCTATCAAAAATACTTTTCTCTGATAACGCGCCAAATCTTGCTTCAAATAAAATAAACAAGCCCCCCCCCCCCCCAAAAAAAAAAAAATGGCATCAGGCATCACATTAGTGCACCATACCATCCTGCAACTAACGGGCAAGCAGAACAGTGGGTGTGCGAAACGAAAAAAGCCCTCTTAATTGAAGCTTACGGAAGAAGCAGTTCAGTGAAGAATCGCCAGGTTCTTGTTCCAGCAGCACGCGACGGTTTCATTTTACACGGTAAAAACACCCGCCGAAACAATATGTTCGGCGGACGAAGAGCCACACCGCTCGATCTCATATGATACTATGGCCATGAATGAAGATCGAGAGACTCCCAGATCGGGAGTAATGGCAGATTATTCGGTCGGACAACTTGTGTACGTGAGGAATTTCAGCGGAAGTCGGGCCTTCCATGTAAAACTTGAGTAAAAAAGGCTCTATGTTGGTTGACAAGAAGGTGTCATCCCTCTGAAGACGTTGGATATCAATGCCCTTGAGTGTAAATATAACGAAATCACAAAACTCTCTTTGTGTATTGTGTAACTGCCCTTGTATTTGGTAGTAGAGGCTATGGTGGTGATTTGGACCTTTCACACCAGGCTCCTATTTCTTATTTTTCGCCTCATACTCCTTTGCGGTTTCAGTAGTCTTCAAGAATCTTTTGGAACGGGGACACTTTACGTCAATGAGGCCATTTGTTCCAAGTAGTCAATCAGGGAATGCTGCTAGAAATCCGTCCTTTATATTAACGAATAAGCCGCACTTCTGCACATTGCAGTTTTCCTGTTCCACGTACAGTTGTAAAGCAGCATCCTCATTGATTCTACCATATTCTGTTGCGGGTGAAGAAAGGTCTTTGGGTACACGATACTTGAAACAAGTCTGGCACTGTACGTTGTGGTTCGACACCCACTAATATCGTCGTCCTTATAGAGCCTGATAATTTAATCATTACTTCGTCACCTCATATTGCTCTTCATCAACAGTAAGTACAATAGGCTACCGCCATATTACAATTCAAGAATTGAAAAATTGAGTCGTTCAGTCCTTCAATATGTTTATTAATTATATAATGTTATTACGTTACATTACCTCGAGACGATCGACGTCCATCGTCGATCTTCAAATACTTATATAAGGGGGGGGGGGGCGATCGGTGGCCGAGTGCATGTCTAGCGCACACCAGCTCGGAACACGTGGAGCGAAAGCTCGCGCTGCAGAACCCACCCCGCCCCTGCCCGTTTCGATGTGGAAGAGCATCATACCGGCGTGCGGTCGTGTATCACTACTGCGTGGTGCACGTTAAAGACCCCAGGTTTGCGGTTGTACCGCACTGGCTAAATTGCTCATGTACACCTGAGACACCAGACGCCCACTAAGGCAGACTAACTTCCGGCTGTATAAACATACACACAACAATTTGCAATTAGACGCACAATCACAAAGAACACAGCGTGTCACCTCTTTTTTTTTTTACCGTCTTTTTTTTAACCAGCGCAAGCTCGCGCGTTCTCTCTTTTGAGACGGTTAGAACTAACGTTGATTAGAAACAGTCGCACATAAAACCCGCGTTTCTCCTACCCGGCCGCTTCCTCCTCTCATTATGTGTAGGTGGTTAAAACTAAATAAGCTATAATAATGGTGTATTATTCATATTTAGTTTCAGTTTCAGTCAGGGGAAAGGAGGTTCGCGGGAAGTAGGGCCAATAAATGAGCTGCGCTTAGAGTATCGGCACTCTCTTTTTCGACAGTGTTGTGGACGCCGCCATTTTGGTGCTTGTGCAGAGCCAACGGCAGAGCAGGCGCAACTGCCGATCGTCATGATTCAAAATTGCGACTTCCTCAGCATTAGATTCGGTGTTAGGAAGCTCATGTAATATTGCTTTGCTTTGTCGCAAACTGTTTAATGTGGAGGACGGAAAAGCGTTTCTTGTGATTTCAGATACAGCTTCAAATAACTGGACACCATGATTTTAAGCCACAATATGGCCAAGTGTCGCTACTCTGAAGCGTAGCTTATTTAATGACACTATTCATGCCCTTGTTCAAGAAGCTTGTAATACCTGGAGGGTCCATGACGTGAGCCCCGTGGATTCCACAAGCCACTACCTTTTGACACCTGCCTCTTCCTCATTGTTCCCGCTAGTGCCAGTAAATTAGCTATGCTTCAGAGTAACGACACTTGGCCATATTGTGGCTTACAATCATGGTTGCCAGTTATCCGAAGCTTTATCTAAAATCACAGGAAACGCTTTTCCGTCCTCCACGAATGTTTAAACAACCCGCGACAGAGCCTAGCAATATTGTATCAGCTTCCTAGCACCGCATCTAATGCAGAGGATGTTGCACTTTTGGATCATGACGATCGGCAGTTGTGTTTGCTCTGCGCAAGACCCAAAATGGCGGCGCCCAAAACAATTTTGGGGAACGGAGTGCCGATACTTTAAACGCAGCTCATTTAGTGACTCTAGGCATGAAGTGAACTCGGGTGTATTCTTTCCCTCTTCGTCTTTATCGTTTATTGATTTCAATTATATCGAATAATGAACACTTTATATCACGCTACGCTTGTGTAATTATTTGTCTTAGATTTATTAACCTGACCCAGTACTTAAACCGTTCATTTATCGATAGTAAATCTTCAAATATATTTTCTAAATGTGAAGGTGAAACGACACGGAGATTGATGATGATACAGACGCCAACGCCGCCCTCGAAAATTGTTTGAACTTGGAAATCAGCAGTTTTGTCTGCCATCCGCCAGGTAGCACAACAAAACACCCAAACAGTTTTTAATTGTTTTTAAAATTAGCTAAGCTCTACAACTATCAAGAAACCAAAGCAAGATCATTGGGAAAATCTAATACATCGCAATGTATATCTATTCCATAGAATAAATGTTATTAGATGCCAATAAATCTGTTTGATGTCCAAAAAAGATGTGCGTCAAAAACAGGTAAGTTTGAAGGGCTCCCGGAGCGTTATGACTTTGAAAATAAAAAAAAGCCACCGTCCACCTCTTGGGCAACTATTGTAGTTCTAAATGTTATAAACGATTTTACCATAGTTTAATTATTTACTCAGCGGCATTTGAATTACGATGACTCGAAGCACAAAAAAGTGCTACGTTTGATATAGAATATCTAAACAAAAAAAAATTACACAACATTAATTTTTTTCTGCATATTACCAATTATAATCACTACATCTGTAGCTAATTTCATTGCCCTAGCGCTTGCCATTAAAAGTATATTTGTGCTGAAAAATGTCAATTTTAGGGCAATATTTGGAGAGCTGTAAAAAACAAAGTAGTGCAAATACCAAAAAAGTATACCGTTACATTCTGCTCCGACATCATCTTAACAAAACTGCTCTATTGGAACCGTGTTATCTTTAATGAATCGTTCATAAAACATGAACCAGCGGAGCAAGTGAGGGTCCGCGCCATCATATTCACAACGCTACAAATGCGCATGAACAGTATAAACCAATACATACATAATATCAAATGAAAGAGGATTGCATTGCCTTTCGAATGACATCAATCCCACAAAACAGTGCTTAAAAGGAGATGAGTAATGACCTACCAAAAAGTACCTAAACTGCCACATTCAGTGGGACCGTGGCCTTAATACAGCAGAGCGTAAACAGAATCGCCATGTTAACCGAGGAAAGGGTAACATGGCGACAGTATTGCTCCTAGGTAAGGAAAAGCATGGCGTGGTATCAGCCGGATGCTCACACGAGGTGCAAGGTGTGCCCTGGAGAACGTGTCTGCGGCCTCGGTGGTTCACGAAAGACGAGCTACAATCTCCGCCGCCAAGGTCCCCAACCAGAAGGGCGTGATCTTGCTGTCGTGCTTGACCGGGAAAACTCGTTCGTGCCAGAGCGCTTCCACGGCACGCTCAATCCGGAGGCCTTTCCGTGTATGCAAAGATAACCATCTTCATTCCGGCGTTCGACTAACGAGGTTTATTTCTTGCGCTTCTGATGTTAAACGGTATTCCACACCGGAAAGTGTGCGTTTGTGTGCGCTGCACCACTATTACCTTTGTATTGCCAATGTAGAGAATGTTACAGGCTCAAAATTCAACACTGGTAAAATAAACTCAGCATTTCTGTGCGTCCAACAAGTATGTGTCTTTAAGGAGGCTGATGATCACTCAGGGACTCAAACCGAAAAATATAACGTTTCGGTTACGGTTACGGTTACCGCTTCCTGTTGATAACGGTTTCGTTTCGGTTTTTTACGGTTTTACTTTTTACGGTTTCGGTTACCGGTTAGACGTCTTTAAAAACCGGTTTATTTCGGTTTTTCCAATAATTTGTCTAATTGAAATGCTAGACAGCCGTTTTATAATAAACGGTTTAAAGTAGTCCCAGATATCCAACAACGTGAAATTCAAGGAATTTAGAAACGTCTTAATACTTCTAATTGGTCAAAAGTTGCACACGTTTCTAGCTCCAACGCTTGTTCACTACATCTACTTATATTACATAGTTTGATACCCGAGCATACATGTTACCCCCGCTACTCGGGGATCATCGCATTCTATATAATAAAAATGAAAATAAACATCCCTAATTTGTTGTTCGGCAGCGTTTGTAAACTACCCTAAGAGAGTTCCCACTGGGTGCTGGAAGAACCATTCGCACCTTCTGGTCGCTATAGTTTATTTCAACCTAATACATGCAGACGAGTCTTCGCCCACACTGAAGGAAGGAGCAGAACTATAGCCATCCTCTAGTAAAATACTGCTAAGTGGAATAAACTAATAAAATTGAGAGCTGAGCTAGTTGGTGAAAGTCAAACAATTATGTAAATGCAATAGCCCAAAACAAGGAAGACTGAAGAGAGGAACGAACTACACATTAACAACACAGAAAGATGTAAAAATATGTTATGTGTTGTTCGTTCCTTTCACTAGTCTTCGTTGTCGTGCCATGTTACACCTACGTCATGTTTGCTATTTCCAAGCAATTGCCTATGGTTATCGAAGCGCACGTCTCTCGCTGGCCGATTCTGTGACGCTAGAAAAATGGTGCATTTATATATCAGAAAAAATTAAAGAAGGTGCGGACGCACCTTATATATACCTCATATATATAATAATAAATTTGAAAATATGCAGATCAATGAACAGTACTTTATCGAATGAATCAATGTTTTACGAAACCGCCGAAAGCCAAAATAAACGGCGGAGCTAGGTTTTGAACTCTGGGCCTCCCAATGTCCGGTCGGGTGTTCTTATATTATACTATATTATATTTATTATACGGGCCGCGGGCTACTTGGCATTTTGAACTTCTCTTTATGGCTCTGGATTTTTACTTCTTCGTCCACCTGTTTGACACAGTTTCAGACCAAATTCCTCTTTCACTCAATTGACTTCCCTTTCTTCTGCGTGTTTGGTCGACTTTGCCGCACTGCCCACCGCTCCACCTTACCCCGCTACCCGACAGCGCATGGGCAGATGTCTCCGGAGTCGGTTTTGGAGTACTTGTAGGGGTCTGTGCGCCGGCAATCATAGCACCTCTGCCGAGGCCAATATACCTCTGGGAACGACTCGCTGTGTTCTGGTGCACGTGCATTGGCGTGAAAGGGACTCTTCTACACACGGACAACACAGCTTTGGCTCTAGCGCTTCACCGCGGCCATGGACGAGCTTTGCTTTGGGCTATTGCCAGTGCCGTCTCTCTTCTTTTTCTTAATAAATATAAGCCAATAAAATGGGTACCGTCGGTCATGAGCCCCGCCGACCTGCCGTTGCGCGCTTGACACGCGATGGCGAGCCGGCGGGCCATCGAGTCCTCGCGCTCTCGGCGCGAGACATCTTTTCCTTCTCATGCTGAGGGTGGCGGAAGAAACGTCCGAAGGGCTTCCCGAGGTTTTTAAATAAATCTGAATAAATAAAAATATGAAGAAAAATGGCATTCGCAATAGCCGATGGCAAAGCTCGTCCATGGCCGCGGCGCAGAGCGAGAGCCAAAGCTCTGTTCTCCGTGTGTAAAAGAGTCCCTTTCTCGGCAATACACGCGCACCACAACACGGCGAGTCCTTTCCGGAGGTATATTGGCCTCGGCAGCTGAGGCGCGATGATTGTCTGCGCACAGTCCCCAACATCTACGCCGTAACCGACTCCGGAGGCATCTGCCCAGGCGCTGTTGGGTAGCGGGGAAAAGGGGGAGCGGTTGGCAGTGCGGCAAAGTCGGCCAAACACGCAGTGCGACGCACCTTGGGTATATATATACCAGGGTGTCGAACGGAACCGAACTGAACCGAAAACCGGAACCGAACCGGTATTTTTTCCGGAACTGAACCCGAACCTGAACCGTTATATTGTTATCGCTGATGAACCCGAACCGGAACTGAACCGGAAAAAAATAACGGTTACCGGCTCATGTCAAAACGGTTCGGCCACGCGCTGTTGACAATGAATGTGCTATCAATGCCATTTGTTTTTAAGTGCCGTCAACTGACACACACCTCGCTTACATATTTTTCTTCTCCACTCAGTCTTAGGAATATAAACGCTGCATCCATGAATCTTGACAAACGCTGCATCCATGAATCTTGACATAGGAACCAGTATTGCGCTGGTCGCGGCTTGCACGAAAAAAAAAAATTGGAAGGCTGTGCAAAAAAAAAAAAAATCGCGTCACGGGATTTCATTTTTTTACAATCTCGTAAATCCTAAATGCTGCTGTGTGCTCATTTCATGACACGTTTCTAGAACGCGCGAGTTCTTGAAGCTTGCTTCCATCGGAATGAGAAAAGAAAAGGCTGTGGAGTTTGATCATGTTTGAGGGAGAGAAAGAAATTTTATTTACAGTTGAAATGAGCATTCATGAATTATATCTGCTCTTCGCTGCCCCAACCACCGGTCAGGGTATATCGAGCTATGAAGTGTCAAGATTTACATGCCGTATTTTTTCGTACCGGAAACTCGATAAATGCGGGGAAAAAAACAGGGATACAAACCCTAGTCGCTCGCGGAGAAGCGAAGCTGCGCGCACTTTCGAATTTGACAAAGGATCTGCCGAGCTTCTGTTGCTTCCGTCGCCTGCCCAGCGTAGTCATGGGACTCAAGCGGGCGCGTGCGCTCAAACCAACGCTCAGCAGACGCTGGAGTTAGCGCCCGTGACAGACAGCCCTGTCATCAGACAGTCGTTGTTTGCCGCTTGCATTGGCTACAGGCTTTTATAAACGTTATGCACTACTAGTTTCGACGATGTATCCCGTTTCGTATGTGTTGATTTCAGATGTTTTATTTGTAATTTATTTTGATGTTGTAATTTGTCATTTATAATTTCCGAACCGGTTCGCAAACCGGTTCAGCGCCCTGAACCGGATATATAATATAATATATATAATTATATATATATATATATATATATATATATATATTATATATTTATTAATTTATGATATGTATAGGCTATTGACCCAGTATGACCAATATATATATATATATATATATATATTATTACGATCATACAAAACGCCAGTGTCAAACCTCTGACATTTTCTTTCCTTCTGTGTTGTTGCAAAATAGCCACTCGCGACATGTTTCAGATTAAATGAATACCAGGTTTTCTTTTCCGCCAACTCTGCATGATGTTTAATTTACCTCGTTTCTTCATTCTGGCTACCGCATGTTAGGGACATCGGTGGTTTTGATAGAACCGAGTTGGATGGACATCTGAGAATTCATGTAGCGATGTAGGAGTGTGGAAGATTTAGAAATAGAGACTTTTTTATTATAAGATCGACTACTGATTTCAACTAAGTATTCTTAATCCTAAAGTTAGATTCAACGGAAATGCATTACCAGATGCACCACTCGCTGACAGTAACTTTGTCAAATGGCCACGACGTTTCAAGATCCCTCCTCCAGGTCATACTTGAGGAAAACTAATCTTTTTTTTTCGGTTAATATCGGTTAAAACCGGTTACCGGTAGATAATTTACGGTTACGGTTACGGTTACGGTTTTTATAAATTTCGAATAACGGTTTCGTTCCGGTTACGGTTACTGAAAAAATTTCGTTCCTAAACGGTTTTCGGTTTCGGTTACGGTTACGGTTTGAGTCCCTGGTGATCACTGCCCAAAAGACCAGTCTCTTACACTCGAGGAACTTCACATCCTAGAGAATGAAGAGATTGTGCTTACAACGTGAAAGTCCGGCGACCTTAAAAAATTTAATCCTGAAACTTTCACAAAAGTCGTTCCAGTAACGGTTGAAAGTTAGGTATTTCAGAACCATATCTGACAAACGCAAGATAAAGCGATCTACGATGAAAAACAGTGCATGCAACGCGGGAGCATTGTCTTTCATTTTGACTTCGCTGAAAACTGGACGACCGTGCTTCGTGACAAAGTTCAAGCATACCACTGGAAAAAAAGTCACGATATTTACATGTGTAGTGACGACAAGCAAATCTACGAACAGCTTTGCTGTCAACAGCGAGGACCTGTGTAACAACGCCGTCTCACACGTGCTTGGCTCTAGAAAAAGTGAAAGTGTGGGTTGAAGACAACGTTGTGTTATACTCGCACGTGACGTACGTAAGTGACGGGGCCGCTAGTTATTTTAAGAATTCGCTACCAGCTTCACCAGTTTGCTTCAAGAACGATTTCCCACAAGAAGTGGTTCTTTTCTGCATCTGGGCATAGGAAAATGCATGCGACGGAGTTGGAGGACTCGTGAAGCACCAGGCCACGCTAAACAACCTGAGAGAACGTTCAATGAACGCAATTCAGACGGCCAGGACAGTGGTGAGCGTTCTATCCGAGAAACTGGAGTGCATCTTGTGTATCTGGACGAAAATGAGGTTGTTCGGTATCGTCAACAAAATAAGAAGAGTGGCTGACGGTGCGCGCCTTTCCTGGCATTCAGTCTTGGCACGCGTGGCGGCTGTGCAAGTCATCAACAGAAAGAACCTGTGACATATATGTGGCATGGACAGTCGGATCTGGTTAGAAGAAACTGTATTAATTGGGTACAGTCGGCACGCAATGAAACGCGAACAGTGGGTGCATGGTTTTCGCTAGATGCTGCACCACCTGAACCAGATGGGAGCTGCAAGAAGATGGCTCCTCCTTCGATGTGTTAGACTCTTGCTCAGTGCATCAAACCTTCGGTGTTGCGTCCCTAGGTGACTCAGCGTGGGTCGAAAACCATGCGCTCCTTGTTCGCGTTTCATTCCACGTGCCGACTGTACATCGAGGAAAGCGTTAGCGTAAAGTGCCGAATTTGATTCCGCATGGACTGCTCATTTTGATTGCAGGGACATCTTACTTATCACAGTTTTCTTCGCGGGGTATTTAACCTGTTTTACTTGGTGATAGCTTATAATCCTTATCTGATCGACATATGAGAATCACGAAAGGTTATTCTCGAGCAGGATAAATTATCTCGGCTTGCCACGATCCATTCGTTCACCGGTAGTTTTGAAGCTCTTACAGTCCGGTGCGGTGGCTACCACTTACGAAACTGTTTGTCCCCGGAAATACATAGCTCACCTAAACAATTTCAGCATTCAATCTTTATTTCTGTGTGGAATTAAAACTATTTCTGTTATTCTAAATATAAAACATACCGGAAAATAAACTTCGCACTGCATCATCTTTACTCGAATCACAAGTCTCTAATATGATACCTCTTTGTACGCTGTATGTAAATTGCTGTGTACAATTTCTCTGCACTTTTACTGTGCGACCGATTGCTCTAGTTGTAAGTGACCTCATCTGAATAAAAATATATTAAAGATGTGTGTTAGTTTCCTGAAACTGGAATTCAGATTAACTTCTTGTATAGAGCACTACTAAGTGTATGCTTTGAAAAAGGACCCTCCTTTGGGGAGTTATGTCTTCTTCCCAACCAAATAATGCAACAGGTTTTTAAAAGAAATGAATGTCGAAATAGAGTATGAGAGGGTACCCAAACCTAAAAAGTATCGAAGGTGGTGTTCTTGTTTTATTTGCATCGGAATTTTTCGTCGTTCGATTTTTTCCCCATGTTTGCCTAAATATATCACGGCTATCGTATTACTCAGATACCTAATACATTTTTAAATATATCCATATATAAGTGGAATATAATCTGAAAATTATATGATGGTGGTTCAGTTATTTCATGAGATACAGGCCTCCAAATTTTGCCTTTATCAGCTTGAGTAGGCACGTTTGTAAATTGTTTTTTAAATTAACATATTTTAAATAAATGATATAACTACATATTACAAGCCAGCTGTACCTATAGTTCGTTTCTAAAAATTATTAGAATTCTCATAATTTTATCGTTTGAGTTATTCACTTTGAAACGCGCTCCCTCCATTAGTGCGCGTTAAAGCAACTGTCCACCTCTTATTCATGCCTTAAAATTTTTTCTGTCCCCAAATTGTTTTTCTGGTCAAAACAAGGTGTGGTTTCGTTTATACCAGACACTATACAATGGCATGCAAAAGCATCAGTTGATTTAAAAATGTCGACCAGCCACCCTTTGGTCGATCTTATATGAAATCACCCTATAATATATTTTTATTCGCCAGTGTACCAGCACCAACAGGCACTGCCCAATAAAGACTGAATGAGTGATTATTATTATTATTCTTATTATTCTTATTATTCTTATTAATAATATTATTATTTAAGCATAAACTCCGATACCAGACCTACTTTTGGGCTTACCAAACTCAATACTTACACCGGAAAGTCATACTTTGTTGTCCAGTCTTATGGTGTCGGTCAAACTTGCAGACGGCGGCCTTTACTTAGCGCTGCTATAATCTGCAAGTTTTTACTGCAGGTCGCAGTTTCTGCATGGATCGCCCGTGACCGCTGCGCTGGGATCTGCGTGCTGACTCAGCCCTGGTTGGTTTTCGCAACGGAAGACGGCCTTCTCCTCCTTCTGTGAATGGACTGACCAGCCGTTCGACGATTGGCTCATCGCTGTCTACGTCAACATCGCTCGGATGCCTCGGCTAGTGTAAAAGCCGCATGCATTTCCTTGCTTCGACGCAATCGGTGGCCTTACCATTACGCTGCCATAAACTGCAACTTTTTACGGGAAGTGAGCGTAGTTCTTTTTGATACACTGTGCCTGTGATGAACTGCCGCCGACTGCAAAACTGATTGACCCCGCTGTTCGTGTTTTAGTTCCACGTTCTGTTCACCATGGCCACAGTTTAGTGTATTGTACGCCCCAGCTAAGTACCGGTCGACGGACACTCTTACGTGCTCAGAATGCTCCTTCCTTTACCATATAGGCAACTCATGCACAGGGGTGGCGGAAAGTATGTTTCCGACAACGGGACAAAATAAGAGAAAGAAATGGCGCTGTCGGACATGCACGGCGAAAAAGTGAAAGGCAGGTTCGGTCTTACTTTCTGACGGGAACTATTTTCAGCTGGAGCTAGCGGATGTGTTGGCACAGTTGTCTAACGTAGACACGAAACTAGATCACCTACTTCTTTTGAAAGAGAACGTTGATTTGCTCCTACAAATACACGCTAAAGTTGATAATCTGTTAACCTTGAAAACGACGTTTCAGGAGATTTAGGCTTTTGTTATTGAGTTGAAAGAATTCGCTGAATTCAACTCAGCACAGTATGACGAAATATTGACTGGTTCCAAAACATGCAAAAATGAAACCACGCAACTGAAGACGGAGGTGGTCAAACTTAGAAACACGGTATATCAGAATACTGCTCTGCATTACCCAGATGCAGGTTGCCTTAAATGAGGCTGCGCAGCATAACCGTTCGTCTAACCTTGAAATTCACGGGTTGGCGGTGACACCAAACGAGGATCTGAAAAAGATTGTAGAAGATCTTGCTGATAAGCTGGCTATTAGCCCTCTCCAGTTTTCAGACATTCTCTCCGTTCACAGACTACACGGATAGCCGGACAAAGTTCCACCTGGCTTAATTAGGTTTATATACGCCACAGTACGTGAGAGATGGATCTGCGGCTGTGGCAGGCTTCGCGCACTCGCAGAAAGAAACGTACTGTCTAAGCTTTACTTGAATGAAAACCTAACGCAAACCACAACAGGAGTCTCTTTTGGAAAGCTCGAACTCTCGGAAAGGACAGGAATTTCAAATTTGTTTGGGTAAGAAATGGAAAGATCTTCGCTTAGTGGTCAGAAGAGGCCACCCCCTGAAAATAAATTGTGAATCTGATCTTCAAAAGATGAATTAACTATGATGGCTCAACAGTTTATCGAGAGTCCCTACTTTGGTTTCCTCAAATACTAAATTAGATTTAACCCTGGGTAGTGTCCTCACAGCTGTTCCTGTAAACATACGAAGCCTCAGGAAATACTGGGAACAATTCTTGATTACTGGTGAAGGTCTAGGACAGAGGTGCAGAACATACGGCCTGCGGGCCGCATGCAAATGGCGCGCGCTTTTATAGCGGCCCGCGGACCGGCTCAGCGCAGAAATTGCTTACTATGCCATTCAATCCACCGAGCGCCCGCTCCGCTTGGCAACAAGCAGTGAAATCCTCTGACCTACTTTTCTCAGTCTTCGGCGAAGGAACTACGATTTCTGAGTTCAAATTTTCCTCTCCACTAATCCCGCTGACAACAATAAAACAGCGTGTGCAGCCGTCCCCGTCCATGGTGTATTTCAGTCTCGAAAAATTCTTGCTCTCCCTCAGGAGATCCTTCTCTCTTTCACCGCGGAGGCTATTCACTCTCTCCTTTCCTGTTTGGATAGTAAGGGGTTGCATCGGTGGATCGGAGGACTGCCCATGGAAACTGGAGCTTATCGACCTGCATTCTCCACCAACGCTGAAGACTATGCTTCTGAACTGAACGCCTAAAAACAAGGACAAAGGGAAGAAGAGACAACACGTTGGTGTTGTCTCTTACGCCAACATGTTGTCTCCACTTTCTCTTAGTCCTTGTTTTTCAGGCGTTCAGTTCAGATCGAAAACCAGCTAGCCCAACTTATTATTTGATAAAGACTATGCATCGCGAATCTCAGCTGCATGAGTTCTACAAAAATCTGGACAAGAATAAGTACAAAACCTGGTGGACCACGCCTTGAAACTGTTGTCACTTTTTGGAAGCACGTATGTTTCTGAGCAGACCTTCTCACTGATGACTCTAAACAAGAGTCCGCCTTCGATCTGCCATAACGGACATGACATTGCGAGATGTGCTAAAGACGGCAACGAGTGCGATAACACCTGATATCGGAAGCCTGACCGCAGTCAAAATATGCAACACGTCGTCACTAGATGCGGCTCACTGCAGCTTTTCAAGAAACGTAATTTTAGCCCGCCTACTTTTTAGTTGTGCACCCCTGATCCAGGCCATCGTGTTTATTTTAACAGAAACGATTACACCTGAGGTAGCTTTGGGCCCTTTCCAAAGTAGTGGTTACAATTAGTTTTTTTTTCATTCGCCCCTCGGGCAAAGGAGGTGGTATTCGGATCTTTATAAGGGATAATTAGATGGTCGCAGAGGTACCGGTTTCCTTCAGTCATGCTGAGCTTTGGCTTTTAAGCTTAGCAGGGCTTTGTTTGTAGTATCCTTGCTGGCAATATATGGTCGCCCTCCGAAAATGTTACTGCATTTTTAGAGGAATTAAGGAACAACTTTAGCTCAAAGGTTTCTGTAAAATGTGTATGTATGATCGGTGATATTATTATTGGCACCTTAAAGGATAATTTCCTTCGGTATGCGACTACTTGAATCTACTCGCAGACTCTGGAATTGAAAACACAATACTTGGTCCCACAAGAGTAGAATTTCTTATGAATAAATTACTCACGACGTGCACTGACCATATTCAGCAAGCAAGCAAACACTTTATTTTCTGTAGGGGCCTACGTCCTGGTCCGGACGGCCCGTCCGGCCCACGTCTCAGCGGATGGATTCCGCAAGGGGACCGGAGTGATTAATTAGTGCTTCTAGTGCGGTGGGTATGTCGGTGCCCGTGGGTGGAGCCAGCCATTCCTCCCAAGAAATGATGTGTGAGAGGGTTGGGGGAAGGGTGGGTGGGTTACAAGACCAGTAGGTGTGAGGGATGGAAGGGTATTCTCCGCATTTTGGGCAGGTGGGGGAGTCGGGTCGTTTGTAGATGTGGTGGAAGATGTGGTGTGATGGAAGAGAGTTGGTCTGAGCTTGCCTGACGAGGGAGGATTGTTGTCTAGACATGGTCTTTGGAGGGTTGAGGGTAAATGGTCCGCTCTTCACGTTGTTCTTTCAACCTCGACTTCCGCAGGGCTCGGTGAGCGTTCCTTGCTGCGCCTACTGAGTAGATAGCCGGCCATGACGTGACGGGACCCGGGGAGTTTTCGCGGGTGAGACGATGGGCTGTCTCATTTCCCTCCACGCCTTGGTGGCCAGGTGTCCATACGAGGCGGAATTTTTTGTCCGGGTAGCGGACATGTATTTCACGGACTAGGTTAGCCGTCATAAAGTGTAAGGTGTTGTCGGTGAAGTTTCGTAGGGCGCGCTGTGAGTCCGTGAAGATTATCGTGGGATTAATGTTAGGTTGTTGGGCTGCATGTTCCATGGCTTTGGCGATGGCGTATTCTTCCAAATCGTCGATCGTCGGGGGTTCTGTGAAGGTTTCGGAGTAATGTATTTTAGTGCGTGTGTTGACGAAAGCTATTTTGCCATGCGTGACCTGGTGACTGGCATCAGCAAAATACGTATCGTGATCCGTCTCGTGTAGGTAGCGTATTCGCTTTTCGTGAGCTTTGGCGCGTAGTCTTCGTCTCTCGGGGTTGTTGTCGGGGTTCATGTTTTTCGGTAGGGGTTCCACTGTAACATTTGGGTTGGCGCTTTTCCATGGAGGGGGAGGTATGGGGATTGGGGGAAGTGAGTCCGTGCTGATATCTAGTGTCTGCAAAATTGTTCGCCCTTGGTTTGAGGTAGAGAGTCGTAATATCTGCCCGTCTTTGTGCATTTGTATGCGTTCTGTAATGGTGTTGAAAGTTCCCGTGTTGAGAAGGCGTTCGCTGGACGCGTGGCGCGGCACTCCCAAGGCGAGTCGGTACAGTTTACGGAGACTGGCTTCGAGCTTTTGATTTGGGTACATGTTGTCGTGAGGTACGGTAGTGTGTATAGGAGACGAGATATGACGAAGGCGTCGATGATATGGAGTAGATTATGCTCTTTGAGTCCGGTTCTGTGATTTGTGGTCCGTTGTATCAGGTGTGCGATCTGATTGATTTGGGCGTGAAGGCGGTTGAGTGATACTTCCGGTTTACCGTTGAATTGAAATACTACTCCTAGAATTTTGGTTTGATCAACTTGTTGAATTTCCTTGTCCTGCAGCTTGATTTTGATGAGTTTTCGGTCGGGGTCGGGTCCTCTCTTGGAGGATGTGACCAGTAGTTGAGTTTTGGAGGGAGATAAGGTGAGTCCTATTGTGGAGGTATAGACTTCGACCGCATCACAGCCCCGCTGAAGAGTTTCTTCGATTTGTCCGGGGTTTCCTTGTGCTGTCCATAACGTAATATCGTCCGCGTAAATTGAGTGTTGGAGATCGGGAATTTCGCTCAGGTATCTTGGTAGATCTGCCATTGCGAGGTTGAAAAGTGTGGGTGATATAATTGATCCCTGCGGTGTTCCCCTGTTGAGATAGAAGGTGGGAGTTGTTTCGTGGGGCATGTTTATGGAGGCCGTCCGGTTTGTGAGGAAATCCTGCACATAGTTGTACATGCGTTGTCCACATCCATTGTTGGCGAGCTTGGACAGGATGGTTTCGTGCTTCAGGTTATCGTATGCTTTGTGAATGTCGAGCGCTACCATGCCTCTGAGTGAAACTGTGTTGGGATTGTATACGTCGTGTTGTATGCGTATAAGTGTATCTTGCGTGCAAATGTGCTTTCTGAAACCAGTTTGTGTTGGGGCCAGGTCGTTTCTTGATTCGAGGTGCCAATCCAAGCGAGTTAAGACCATTTTTGTCCATAAGCTTCCCAAGGCAGGAAGTTAGGGAGATGGGTCTCAGATTCTCAATTGTTGGGGTTTTGCCGGCTTTGGGGATGAAACAAATGTCGGCATGTTTCCATTGGATTGGTAGTTTTCCGGTCGACCACACGTGATTGTATAAGTCGAGGAGTTTGGTGAGGTTTTCGTCATTCAGATTTTTGAGGACTTTGTATGTCATCAGGTCTTTGCCTGGGGTCGTGCTGCGTTTTATGGATGCCAGCGCCCTGCGGAGTTCCATCGGAGTGAACGGGCTATCCATTTCGTTGTGGTGGGAGAGTAGGATGACTGGGTTCCGGTTGGGGGTTGTTGTAGCTTTCCGGAAAATAAGTCTCCCTGAGTTTTTGTTCTAGGTGCTTTCGCTGATAAATCCTGGTTGATTCTGATCTTAGTTAAAGGGTCTCGGGTGATTGTCGGTTGAATCATGCTTCGGAGTAGGGACCAAACTCTTTTGGTTGACATGTGGGGATTTAACGAGTCGCATAGTTGCCACCAGTTTTGGTGCGCCAATTTTATGGCATACTCTTGGGCCTGTTCGGTCAGGAGGCGTATTCGTTTCTTCAGATTCCGATTTGTTTTCCTTTTTTCTATCTTTTGATAAGTGCCCGTCTCGTTTTCCATAAGGTTAGGATGTGGTGGTCAACGTAGGGGATATCCGGAGTTATATTGATGTAGGTAGTGTGTTTTTCGGTCTGTGCGAGGATTTCTTGTGCCCATTCGTCCGGGCTGTCAAGGTTCAGTGTTGGGGATGGTTCCTGGCGGCTTTTGTGCCAGTCCGTGATAGCTGTTGGTCGGGGTTTGTGATTTTCCGTTGTGGTAAGGGGTATTGAGATGGCTATGATATTGTGATTGCTACCTAGGTTCTCCTCCATATTGTCCCACGTCGGGTTAGCCGTACCTCTGTAGAAAGCTAAGTCTGGGTTCGTGTCCCGCTGCACGGAGTTGCCAGTACGGGTAGGTCGAGTTATGTCGTTAAGTAGTGAGTATTTAGCCTGATGTTGTGCCTCTTCGAGCTTCCTACCTGCGGTGGTGGTATTGTGATACCCCCAGGCTACGTGTTGGCAATCGAAATCCCCCAATACTAAATATTCCGTATTTTTGCGGGATTGTTGGGGGAATAATTTAGAAACCTCGGGTATGGGTTTGTTCGGTCGGTGGTATACGTTTGTTACCACCACTTCTTTCTTTGCCATCGGGTGTGGTTTTATTTTGAGACTTAATGTTTCGAGGTGTTCGTGTTTCTTGGATCTGTCTTCGAGGATCGTACATGCTATGTGCTTCTTAATTAGTGTTACTACGGTGGGGCGGTTGTTTGCTGAAATGTTGTAATGTGGTTCGTATCCTGGAATGCTCGGTATGAGGTGTGCTTCCTGTAAGATAATGAGGTCAGGTTGATTGTGAGATACGTTGATTAGGGATTTAAGTGACACGAGTTTTGTTTTGATTCCTCTGCAATTCCATTGCCAGACTATAAGGCTGGGCTTGCCCTTAGCACGTCGTTGTCGGCGTCGCGGCATTGCGTGTCCATTGATTGGTCAGGGATGAAGGTGTCCTGCGGTTCGACAACCCGGTTGGGTATTTTACGTGGTCGGGACAGAATTGCCTGTTCTAAGGCTTCGATTCTGTGACTATGGTCCTGAAGGATCGACATCATGCGGTCGAGTTTATTGTTGATGAAGTGAAAACGTTCAGGGATGGTTTGTGGAATGTCTGAGGGTACAGGTGAGGGGGCTAGGGCATTGCGATATGATGGGGATTTCGTTATGGGGTTAGAATGGGTTGAGGGACTGTGAGGTGGCTGGCTCACCTTGTGAGGGGAGGGAGGGGGTACTTCTCTTCGCTCGTAGGTTGGGCGTTGCACTATGCGGACTTTCGGCCATGGAGGTAGAGGCAAGGGTTGCTTTCTCGATGCGGGTGTTCTGGAGCGAGACCTCGTCGGGTTTCTGGACCGAGATCTTCTTCGCGGGGTCATCGATCTTCGCCGATCTTGCTGGCGTGGTGTTGCGTCCTGTTGGGTTCGGAGGCGCCTCCTGTATGCGGCTTGCGTCGCGGCAGTGTTCGCCTGTACGCGGGTGGGGCAGGTTGGGTCCAATGGCGAGTGCGGACCTCCGCAGTTTTTGCATTTTGGATCGCAGTCGTGTGGTTGGTTCTGTTTGCTCCCACAAGAGTAGAATTTCTTATGGATAAATTAGTCACGACGTGCATTGGCCATATTAACGTGAGAGTCCTTGATACTTTATCGGTTAAGTTGTTTGTAATCTCGCGTGAGTTAGCTGATCATTACTTTATTTGCACTCTGTTCTCTCACTTGCGCAAGGGCCAATGATTAAGCCACAGTCTAAAAGCATTGATATTATTAATCGTACCACTTTTAACAACCTGGTTTCGCCCTACGATTGGGTACCCTTTATGCGCGAGGTTGAGCCATGCGAGGTATATGCGACACTTGTATCGATTATACACATCTTTTGAGAAAAAGGGTACTGTAACTGTTAAGGTTAAAAAACGAAGATCAGAACTAGTATGGCTGAATGATGATATACTTGGCGCTGTCCAAACCACAGAGCTTCTATGGAAGCGTTGTCGACGCTCGCCTAGCAACGAACGGTTGAGAGTTGGAATTTAAGGCTTCGCGTAATGGAATAAATGCTCTCATAAGATCGTGCGAAACGTAAATTATTTTCAGAGAAAATCTTCATTGCTCGTTTCAATTCAAAAGAAACTTGGTCTATATTTAACGCGCTTCGTGGTAGCTCGTGAAAGAGCATTCTAGAATTGATGAAAAATAGTTTCGGTCCTAACCTTGCAACAACAGTGGACTCATTTTATAAATATTTTGCCACTCCCATCTATGATAACAACTGTGGTAGTGCAATGTACGCAAACAATCGGAATGTAACTGCGACTTCTGCGTTTCTTCCAAGGTTATCAAAGACCGACCTACGATCCGTTTTATCTGGCCTGAAACGAAATACGTCTGTAGGGCTTGACGGCATATCTGTGAGAGATCTCTGTGATAATTTCGAGTCACTCGAGCACGTGCTTTTATCTCTTATAAACAAAACCATATTATTGGGATTGATGCCAGATGATCTTAAAACTGCAATCGTAGTACCAAGCTATAAAGGTGGCCCGCGTGATCAGTTTTCCTCATATCGGCTCAATTCAAATCTGCCGTGTATTTCTAACATCCTCGAAAAACATCTTCTGTTTTGTTTGACTTGTTTTCTAGATAAACACAAAATTATATCACCCTGACAGTACGGGTTTGTTTCCAATCGAGACACATCATCTCTGCTGGATGTGTTTTCAGATTATTTGCATTCGTTGTTTGACAACCACTCCTTGTGTCTGTGTGCTTTTTCTTGATGTTGCAGAAGCATTTGGTTCAGTGAACCATGACATTTTATTAGGTAAGCTGTTTCACTTTGGGTTCAGGGGTCCTGTTCTTGTTTGCTTAGGAATTGTTTGTGCACATGTTTTCAACTAGTGTCTGTTGGAGAAGCTCATAGTACAAAGGCCACACTTAGCTCTGGAGTCCCACAAGGTTCCGTGTAATCCCTTCTTTCATTTAATACATATGTTAGCGACCTCTCTCAAGTGGTCACGTGTAATGTATAGCATTATGCAGATGACACTTTGCTTTGTTCTTGTCATGCTGATATCGAACATGCCGTCCTGGACCTGCAGAAAAAAGTGCCATTTCTGTCATGACTTGGTTTAGAAATAACAGAATAAGTGTAAACGCCTTTAAAACCAAGCTGGTATGTTTTCGCAGACCGTGGAAAGTATCATATTGTTTCCTCCTGTATTTTTGCACAACTCCAATTGTGTATCATTCTGTTGCAACCCTGTTGAATACGTCTCTCTTTCAAGTATCTAGGAATATATTTTGATTTTGATCTGTCTTGGACTACGTACCTCTCTTTTCTGTCGAAACGTCTAGAAAGTGTATCTTGTCAGCTCTATAACCCAAAGTATTCGTTCCTTTTGCAAGTAGAAATATGTTCATGCACTCCTTAGCGTACAGTGTCCTTAAGTATGGTACCACTCTATTTTGAACTGCTCTCGAGAATGGAACGCCAGAAGTGATTGCATTCTGAAGGGGATGTTAAAAAGTATTACTTACGTTTCTACTCCTTCCTGAAGTGATAACTTATATGGTTTACTCAAATTGTCTTGTTTCTATTTTTTTATTTATTTAGACGGTTATTTTTCGTCACTTTTGGTGCAGTGATATTAAAACTGGGAGGATGACCTCACGTACATTTAGGAACACTACTCGCTATCAAATACCTCGTATCTATACTCATTATAGGGAAAGCATTAGGTCATTTTACGTTCCGCAAATGCTTAATGAACTACCAGATATCTTATTTTCAACTAATTCTAACCATGGGCTCAAAAAGAGTCTTAAGAGGTTATTTTATTATACCCCCAAGTGATTGATCTGCAGTTGAAATTTAGTGAGTTATGTCCAGACCTGCTGTTTCTGCAAGGAATGGGCAGTACTGCCACGTCCTGTCACACAAGCCTCTCTTGGCTTAGGCAGACCTGCATACGTATCACACTGTTAGCAAAAATAACACGCCC
Source organism: Ixodes ricinus (assembly GCA_037355805.1). Lineage (NCBI taxonomy): Eukaryota > Metazoa > Arthropoda > Arachnida > Ixodida > Ixodidae > Ixodes > Ixodes ricinus. Next base: position 2,105 of record JAZHYW010012808.1, on the reverse strand, counting down.
AGACGTGTAAACCGCTGTCCCATAGCGGACACGTCCAAACGTGTTAGTTTTACACGCAGCCATGTGTGTTACTCGTCTACACACGAGGTGCCGTGTAAACTTAACACGCTACACCGTGTCTGCCTTGCGCAAAACACGGTTGAGCGTGTTACTTATGAAACATGGCGGCCAGCAGCCGAGAACAGGCGAGAGACGAGCCCAGCGAGCCGCGCGGCTTTCAGACGAATTAAGAGGACACAGGACGCGTTTGTTCTCGTTCGGTGCCTTTTATACACAGTAAACAGTCTCCAAGCGGCGGATGTAGCTACGCGCAAAGGTACGCACGTACATGCGTCGTTGGCGGTCGGTGGCGTCGGTAGCTACGACGGAACCGCTAGACAGAAAAACGAATGCCGAACTTACATAGATAAATAACTCGAGCAAACTATTTGGAATCAGGCAATAACTTGCGCCACCTAATAAGATTTCTAGCAGCCTATATAAAAAAAGCAGGAGTTTGTTCATACGCTGAGAAGGATCACGAGTAGACAGCAACCCCACATGCATCGCAGACAACACAAGTACCACGTATTACACAGCACCGACACATACACAAACACAACAACGACACTGCGCCCGACACTTCCTACTCAACATCCTTTTCTTCCCGCGGCGTATATAAGCTTGACATGTGCGGGTGAGCTCTTTGGTCACTGACCGTTACCGATTTGTAAAAGAAGACACAAAACACGGCACAATGGACAGCCGTATGTAAGAACTGTTTGCATTTAAAAAGTATGGAGGCAAAACCTATAATGTTAGTCCGTTGCGAAAAACATCGACGTATTAACAATAAATCTTAAACCGGCCATGAAAAAGTTCAAATTTTTGTTATTTTCATGCTCGACCAGTGTTATGAGCAGTCCGACTAGCTTGAACCAGATAGAAAAACAAATTATTGTGATTTTATCATTATGCATTCAATAATCTATAGAAATTATCCTTGCGCAAAGCATTTTTTATATTGTTGTGAAGGACATCAGCCCAACACTTCACTTCCGCTAGTTGCAGTACGCGTACGGGAGCAGACGCCTTCACTTTTGGGGCGTTTTGATGCAGTTTGTTGTCGTATGTCCTGTCGGTGTCGAGTGGAGCGGTGGGGCTTGGTAGTTTGTGGCCGGTGTTATTCGTGATCACTAATGTGGCACTGATGCCTTTTTTAAAATTTTTTTTTATACCGCCATTATTTTGAACATCTGAAAATTCACGGGCCCGCGGCACTGAATCGTTTTCCTGGTACCACTCGTGGATACTGCAAGCGTTTAAAGGGACACTGACAGGGTGTTTATGCTCGCCGAGCTTTTAGTTGTACATGACATATGAGAGCCCATCTGCCCAGAACACAATTTGCGACTCGAAATTCGGTTCCTTTCCGCCCGAAAACCACCGATCAAGAACTGGCCGGTTCGAGTCTCGCTCACTCTCTTTTTCGTGGTCACGGGCCCTTTTCTAAGTTATCGATGCGACCACCAAATTTAAAGAAAGTGGTTGGTCACTGAAGGCTTACACACTCAATATTAAAAATAGAAAAAAATATGAAACCCATTTTTGGTGGCTTCTAAAAAGCTGCAAATACTTGATTGTAAAAAAAGTTACACAGAGAACCGGAAGCATCCTCTGCGTGCGTCATTTCGCGTATCGTGGGTGCTCGCGGGGACGGCGATGGCAGCGGACGATGGCGTGACCTCTACTTCAGAACTGTCGTTCGCGGTACCGGCGAATTATGTCTGCCTTTAAAAGAGAAATTGGGGACTGATCAAAAGAATTGGTATTCATCCCGTACGACACGCCGGACCACCAAGCCGATTTGTACGAAGACATCGCCGAGCCGTCGCTCCTTCTCGTGGCTGAAGACATCGCTCGCGCAAACTCCGCTATCGACGTGTCTACTTCCTGGAGTTGAAATATACACGCGTACGACCTCTTTACTAGGTGCGAATGTGGCCAATGCGTGGTGCTTCCGATATCGACCTGGAAGTGCTTTGCTGGAGGAAAATTGGCAGCCAAACTTTCCAACTTACAGTTTACCGGCTGAATTATTACTAAGGAAATATAACCTCCAGTAG
>JAZHYW010012807.1:0-60653 GCA_037355805.1 Ixodes ricinus | reverse complement strand
TGAATACGACCGCTACGTCAGTCGTATGCAGAATGGTTGTCCCCGAAGAAACTCCCTTGCTCTTCATTAAAAGCTATATTAAAGGCTTGCTTTAGCATAGGTGGGAATATTGAAGAGATTACGCGGGGGAATGAACAAGTATTTTAATACATTTTCCTCAGTTTTTAGGCATAGGTAAACTAATATATATTATAATGCTCCGCTTGTTTTGTACCATATCATGCTCTCATATATTTTTTTCGGTGTATAAATGTGACACTAAAATGCAAGTTCTGCTTTCATTAATGCAATTTTTCCTTAATGATTTTTGAATAATTTTCCATTTGGAAACACCTGCTGTAAAAAGGCTGGTCCCACCGTTAAGTAGCTAATGGAAATTTTTATTCTAGTCTCGCTTTAATTTTTATTGCACTGGGTAACAACTGTATTCACAAAAGTATTCAAGATCAAAACATCGTGTCTTATTTTTTATCTCAATTAATAATTTATTTTTAAAGTGTTACTGTGTTGTAGAGTCGAGCCAGCTATGACTTCGAGTCAAATTCAGACTACCCATAATGGGAACAAATTACACCGTCAATGTCAAACAAAGTTAAAATATCAAGATAATTTTTTTCTTCGAGCTGTCGCATGACGAAACCATTCAGTAACATCCTAAATGACATCGTCGTCTTGGACAAAAACAGCACGCTCAACATTGTATTTTTTTATTGGAAGCGTATGCACACAGCCCCTCTTTTGAGAATATAGCATACGGAATACAAACCAAGTGAGTCTACCTCAGGATATGGTGCCATTTTACAGTGATGTTGCACTAGCGCCAGAGCAAGGCATGTGACAGCACTCCGCCTGAATGAACTCTTCTGGGGCACAGCCACATGCCTCAGTCCGACGCTCTTATTGGCTTGCGGGAGTTGTCACTTTAGCTGTATGCAATGTCCTCTCACTTCTGTCAAAATATCCCCAAACTTCTGCTAGTCCTGTGAAATGTATATAAAACAACATATATGACCTTTCTTTGAGAATTCTGACTTCTAGCACTTCCAAAATATTTTACACCTATTGTATTGAATGGGGGCATAAACGAAGAAATATACATGAGCTCAGAGCGGGCCAAGAACAGCCTATAGATGACCTCAACAAGTTTGTTACGAAAAGAAGTGCCAATATAAAATATCTTAGTTTCAACATTCGCTCCACAAAGTACCTTTCATAAGTGAAATGCACAGAAATTAAAGCATATAGGAGATGTTGTAATATTTTATTTATTGAAGGATTCTAAAAATATATTTGTTCTTTTACTAACAGCATATGTTGTACAAGCCTGTGTGGATAAAGTGGTTCGGAGACATATTAAACTATGCCTTATAGAAAACAAAAAGCTTGAGCTCTCTCCTATGTACGACAAGAACTCTTGCAATATAGCAATTTACATGTGACAGGGGTAAGAACAGGGTTGGAGTTGTGAATACGAATACATTTTAATATTACAAAAACAACTCAACATTCGGTACTTAGCAGATATAAAAATCATCCTCAAAACTGGCTTTTTTTTAAGAAAGTTCTTAACAATGTTGACTGCTAACAAAAAAACTGAAATAACAGCTGTTGCTTCCACTTCCAGCTAAGACACCTCTGAATGACATGTGTTGTCCCTCATACCTATCACAAAAAAGCCAGAAAACGAAGGCGCCCCGTATGTGCTTTCTTCCTTTTCCGGATGGTTATGCAGTACCTCCTTGATAGGTTATCAGTCATGAACCCTTTCATAACTTGGAGGGTCGTATAAGGGATTCAGGAGCCCTCAATAAGGGAACTATGAAATACCATAAAAGGGTGTAACTAGGGAACATATTTTGCTAAACTTATTTTATTGTAAAGAATATCTTATAAATTTCAATGAACACTCAGGGGATCGTCGAATATTCAGCTGTTGAAAACAGGCGATCAATTAAATAATATATTCGGTATTCGCTTGAAATATAAGTCAACTGTTTCGAAATTCCAAACCATGCAGTGTTTCTGAATATTTCGCTCATTTCTCTAGGCTGCGCAAGCCGCCACCTGAATTATCTGGCTAAGCTGAAGATAACCTTTCGCGATTATTGTCTTCACAAGCCGCGCCGCCATCAATACTTCTAAATGGTGTCAGGAAACAAGAGTTATGGGCACTCTGCAGTTTTGGGCTTTCTGGGTCCCAAGGTTCGCGCTAGGCAGACACCAGTTGAAATGAGTATTTTTATGTGAAACTCCTTCTGTTGGGGTTGAAGTACTGCGTAAATCCCGTTGGTAATTTCTTTATACTCCCACTGGGATGACCATGATCTTGGTCAGCCACATGAAGAGAGCATCCTGGCAAGTAACATCCTAAGTAGACATTCAGAATTCGACCTTTTGACGTTATAAAGGCTTTTTACATATATCGAGCAGTGACACTGCCATGTGTCATAGGTTCGTGGGAATGTCGTGTCATAAATAATGAGAACGAGACCGTTGGAATTGTTTAAACAAAGGAGATATAACGAAAAATATTTACAGCAACGGTATTAGCGAAGGTTCTACAAAAGCGTTTTAGAACAGCGACATCAATAGACGTTACACACGCGGCTTCCACAGTTCTTAATTGCAATAGAGAAATGTTCGTCATACGTTGGGTCTTTGAGTCCTCTGTCGTTGCGACGGTGGGGATGGCTGAGCGGGCGGAGTCTTGGGTTCCGGGTCTTCGGAAGCCGGGACGAACCCAGCGAGGGCGGTGGGCAGGCTGACGAGTCGCCGAGTTCCCGGCCTTATGGAACCAGGACGCACTCAGCGGGAGCGTAGCCAGGCAAGCGCATTCTTGAGTTCCCGGCCTAGTCGAACCGGGACGCACTCAGCGGCAACGGTGGCCAGGGAAGCGCATTCTTGCGTTCCCGGCCTAGTCGAACCAGGACGCACTCCGCCGTCAGCCAGCTCCTCGGAACGCTCGTCTTCTTCTCTCCTCCTTTCGTTCTTTTTCCGCTCGCGCTCCCTCTCCGGCCGTCGACGGTATGTCTCGTGGCACGCGCAGCCACGTCATGGCGAAAACATCTGTACTCCGGTGATGGTTCACGGCCGCGCACATCACACCATATTTAAGCATTTATTGGTAGTATAAACAATATATGTGACAGTTTTGTAAGAAGGATGTACAGCCGAAAAATAAAAAAATGGCTTTAGAATGCATATGCAAAGCTATGAACATACGAGGGCTTCTTTATTGGTTTTGGTTTTTATTTTCGAAGGGTGTCTTCAACGCCAGTAGTTCCGTATGGATGCCCAGTGGCGGAAGCTGGAAGGTGTTAAGCTAAAGAGGAAAGTTCGAAGTTTTCCTCCTGTTCTCCTGCAACCGTGGTTTCAGCCGTTTCGGAATGTTTACCTTCTTTACTAGCTGTGTCGATGTTGCTTGAGCTGCCGGAGCACCTGTTCCTGGAACACTTAAAATGAAAGAAATGGTGTTTTAACTGCAAAGCATGTTTATGAACTTGTCAAGAGAGTTTAGGGCAATCGCATTTTGTGGTTCGTGCACTTGCTTAAACAATGCAGTGTCACTCTAATATTTTGTTCCGCACTCTTTATGAGAGATTTTTTTTCTACTGAAAATGTTTTTGAAATGGTAAATAAAACACTAAAAGGAAAACAAAACAAAACAGAAAAAGGCACAAACTTCTTGATGGGAGGCCTACCTACGCAAAAAAAAGATATTGACCAAAGTTTACATAAAGGATGTTTCAATAGCCGCGTTTACGTGAATGCGACTTCAGCGCATCGACTCCAATCATTATTCGAATGAAGCCGACGCGTCAACGTTTACATGCATGCGCATCAAGTGCTACACGAAAGTGGCGCCACGCCGTGTCAAATTTCAAATTTAAAACGGCGTTCCCGGAACCAGCTGCACGACGTGACACGTTTTCCGGTGTTTCGCGCGCGGAGGCCCTTTCAAGGCGTTTGACTTGGGTAAAGATTCTGCTCGATGTCTTCGATATTATGTAAGAAGTTACGAGACGCAAGAAACATACACCGCTCTGTGGGCGCCACCGCCCTTCGTCTCGCCAATCCTAGTCAAACACGACCGGAGCCTGAGGCCGGTAGGCGCCGGTGCATACAGGGAACACACCGAAGGACGAGCTGCTCGTTCTGTGGTACCATGCAGTGCTCGAAACCCTCGGTGTCGTTCGTGCTTGCGACGAAGCGTATAGGTCTCCCTCGGACGCCCAAGTAGTAATTCGCAAAGCTTGGACGGTGGCCGTCCTCACCGAGCAGCTCAGCCCGCTCACTTATAATTGAAATAAAAGCTCGCGTTTCGTCTCGGGAAAAAGCTGCGGGCGACCACACGGGATCTCTCTCCGCCGCCGCCGACGAGCTTGTCGTCGCCATGTTCTCAGCTGATCACTCGCTCCCGCAGCAAGTGCCTGCCTTTAACTAAAAGTAAACAAGTGCGCAGACGAGCTGGTTTAATACTCGCATGCTAACTCAGGAGCGGGTAAAGAACGGGGCGAAAAAACCAAAAAAATTAAACACTCAAAGTTGGGGCTTTGTGTTTGTCCGTCCCGTTTTGCCCACTCCTGGGTTACCTTCCCATAATCCTCCCCGTGCCAAAATGCGAAGCGACCTCCGTCTACATGGCCTGAATGAATGCGCATTCGCCGTCTCGAGCCACCTCCGTTTAGCGACTTGAATGCGATGTGCTTTTCTTGCGCATTATGCCGTTTACATCACCGCATTGAATGCGGCAACTGGATTACATGCGACTAAGTCGCTTTCATATAAGCGCGCTAATGTGAATGTCGTATGAAACAAAAGAATGCCAATATGGAAGTGCATTAGTTACAATTTCGGTTGTCTATGAATAAAAAAATCATTAAAAGAAGTTGGCAATGTTACGTGTACGTTTTTACTCAGGCTCTAAGCCCGTTCCGGAGGTTGAAGAGCTGGATGTGTATTTGGTCGTTCCTCCAGACAAGGCAGTCTTGGCGGAGGAGGCTGGCGGAGGAATTCCGAGCACGAGAGGGTTGCAGAATTGTCAGTGCCTACATCTTGTCTTTAGGTACCCATGTCCTCAGCTGAGGAAATATATGTGCAGCGGTTAATTCCTTTTTTCCTTTCTCCAGCCCTTCATCATTCATTGGTAGGTCGGACGTCTCCAACCCTTCGTTTGCATCACCGTATGTCACTGAAACATAAAGCCGACCACACCAGTTCCTGAATACAAGGTTAGTTCCACATCCCAGCCAGATAACCATATCAATAGTGCCATGCCATAGCCGACTTAGAGTTGTTAACTAGTGCCCACGTCAAGTTTAAGCACAACCCGATAAAACAAACTTAATAAAAATGGGACATAGACCAATGTGTGCAGGTCACATGAGGTCCATTAAAGGGCAACTCCGCTCAATTCCGAAAAATTTAGGCTTACATGTGATTCCATTTCACAAAGCACTACAAAACAGCTCTACGTCTTCGGATTCGCGAAATGTGGAATATTATTTGTGAAATCTTAATTTAAACATCAGCTGATACCGAAACCGAAACTTCGGTTGCGTCAGGCAACATTGGTCTCGTGTCATTAGAGTCATGGCCACGTCACGTCGAACCACGTGGTCTTGTGACGTTCATGGGGGCGAGGTACAGGACACGCGACGCGGGCAGGTCGCTTCGCATGGCGCGAACGGTGATGGCCCGGGGAGAGGGGGAAGGGGAGAACACGAAAGAGGAGAGGGGGAACGGAGAAACCGGACATGCGATAAACGCGCAGGCAGCGCAAACTAGCGCATTTGCGTTACGGTGATCACGTGGACGCCGTAGAGCCAACACTGGGAGGAGAAACTCATGACGTCATCGTTCAATTTCGCTCTGAGAAGTAAAAACAAACAAAAAGTGAGAATGACGTAGTCATGCCTCTGACGTAGTGGTTCAACGTTGGCCGCTCCAACTCCGTCGCATTGACTGCGCTGACGATTGCGCCTCACGTCGCATGCTAGAGTTGGCAGATTTCGGCGGCTTGGCTCATTTGAAAGTTTGCTGGCCAGTTAATTAAATATATAGACGGAATTAGATCGTAATATTTAACATGGGGTCTTCCTATATAATACTGAAGAGGGCTGCATAGTTTTCTAAATATCAAAAATGAAGCGGAGTTGTCCTTTAAGCACACTCCATAAAAATGGAACCGTAACCGCTGCATAAATATTGTTGTACAGAGCGCGACACTGTTAGCACGAACAAGCGATTGCCGCTTTTTGCGGTTTTTTCTTTGAAACCAAGGGATGTCATCCAAGTTATTATTGCTACGAAAGGGCTCATTTCGTTCTATAATATAAGCGATACAATTTTGTGCTCCCTGATACTATTTAGAAGTAAAATGCGAAAATGCGCCCATGTCGTGTTCGCGCTAATAATGTCGCGATTTGTACATCCAGATGACCTAAGCGCATAAGAAAGAGGCAGCTTCCTAAGGGGTAACCAGCCTACCTAACTTATGGTCTCCAACGGTACTTCATGTCTGGTAACATGATTCTTCCTCGTATGCATCCTCCTATATAAATCGATTGCCTCCACACTGTGTCATACAAAGTCTTTGTTTATAGGCGATTAATTATGTCTTTTGAAAGTCTGACGATTACATGAATTTTATCTCCAATGCAAATATAGTGAACTCGACACACATTCAGTATATGGACAACTGTCACAATCAGTTGGCTAATTATCTAATGTTAGTTCATTAACATGTCTAACTGGTTTAGTGGTCATTTCTTAGATAGAGGCTAGAATGTAACAATCACAACTGGCTACACTGATTTTTGACATTCAAGAAAATGCAGTGTGCTTTGGTATATTCATCTTAAATCATTAGATTTTATGACCCTTTGCAGATGTTCAGTAAGAGCGCGTCAGCCCCAGATTTGATAATGCGTAGGTCATGAGATACTAATATCCTGCAACTGTCGCTTGGAGCCGATAGGGCATATCAAGCAGTGCCAACTTTGCAATGTTACAGCTATTGTTATTCTTCCAGTGATTCGCTGATCGTGAAGATTTCCCCTGGTCTGCCCTTTATGTTACCGTGCTATGTACACTTTGGCTCTCTTTACCATTCCCATATGTGCCCTGCCTTTCAGTTCGCGAAAAGAGGACATCAAGAGGACTTTATTCCCTGCAGAAAACTGAAGTCATATTTCGGTATTTAACGAGATAGCATCTCCAGCATTTATGTCCTTCTCGGCATATCATCATTCATTGTTGGGTCAATAAAAGCAAAACATATGACATACCTCAGAGTAGATTCTTCTTTTTAATTTTTAAGAATTTTATTTGTCCTCTAATAGTGACTTCCAACAAAAGGGAATTTCCAACATCACACTAAATTCAGTACATAATAAAAATATTTAACACCTTTGGACCAATGATATGGGAACAATTATTCATTTTCTGCCTACCGAATGCCTGCCAACCCTAAGAAACTTGCAATAAAGACGATATGAACGCAACAACCACCTTTTATGTTCTTAGAAAAAGATCGTACCAAAACTGGGGGCCCTGTATAGCAGTGCGACTATACAAAATTTCATATTTTTCAAAGGACTGAAAAACATACTCTTTAAGTAAACTTTGTACATCTTCTTTTCAAAGTGGGAATGGTTGGAAATTTATATCAAAAAATATATTGGGCTCTCGGAACTGAGATAATCATATAAAGATTGGTTCCTTGATAGTCATACCCTGTAACAGTGAAACGAACAATTTTGAGAGTGGCTCAATTGCACCATCCGTTCACTTAAAACATGCCATCACCGGAGAGTAGAATGTGGCCCAGTCACTTGAGGGCTCTTCACGCTCTTTAATTATCATAGTCAAACGTTTCAATATCTAAAGTGACCATGCCGTGCAGTCACTGTGTACCCAACAGCTAGGGAGAACTGCGAAGTCATTATCCACCGAAAAATGAACAAAGTACATTTTCTTAAATTAACAAATAAAAGCTTTATTACCCCTAAGCCCAGACATTATTTACTAAAATACAGTTTTCGAATCAAGCACAACTAGTGTACAACGGTTGCAAACATTCATCGAACTCGCAAGTGAAGTAAGAGGAACATACGAGACGGTATGAGATGGTGGCAGCCAGCTGGATGCTGGGTATAACGCCATTTAACTTCCTGAGTGAGGCACACAAGAGGGACACCACACACATAGACTCTCTAACACGGCTATGGGTTTTATCGTCGTCGTCTTTGCATTCCCCTCCAGTCTTTCAACGACTTTTTTCCGCGCGACATTTCAAACTGATGTTGTGCACAAATCCGTTCCCGAATCGATTGTCGGTTGATCCAAAATAAAATAAAAAAGCAATCATTAAATAATGTCCCGATGGTACATTTATAGGACAATGTGTACCATCCGGACATTTATTACAATGATTGCTTTATTTGTGGATCAACCGGCAATCGATTCAATTTTACAATTTGTGCACAACATCGTCGCATAAAACGGAAGACGACGACGGTTTTTTATAGTATGTTCTCAATGATGTGGTGTCACTTTTTTAGCACTCACTCTCAGGAGATTAAATAACGAAATGGCGAGAAAACAGCATAGCCCCGGTTATATCGCTAGCAGAAGAACTTGCACCTGATGTCCCTGCTGACTCCACACTAAATATTGCTTGGAGAGCCATATTGCTCTACAATTCCTAGCTCTGATGATGGTAGCTTTGAAGTATAAAGTTTGTTGATATTCAGAATTAAGCTTTTAACATCGATGTTGCTATATCCTTCTGTTGAGCACAGTTGTCGGGCGAGTTGAGATAAAAATGTGTTGTGTCCAAAACAAGCTCACTCTACTAGGTCCCTTTGAGGCTTGGGGGCTCAGCTCCGTATCGGTGTTGCTTGAGCAGTGCACTCTTCTGTTGCAAAAAACTTCTCATGATGGTATTTATGAATGCCTCCTGATAACCTCTTAGGTAGCACTGAGCACTGGGCAAAAATTTGGTAATTGTCTGCGAGTGTGTGGGCTTTGAGAAGCTCGATGAATCCAATGTAAAGCCAAATCTGTCATTTTTTGGCAAGAGTTCGGGTATTTTTGCCCTAATTCAGTTGAACAAGCGCCCAAGTTAGACTTCACTTTGTGATTGTTCGGCTACCATCCGGCGGCTATGGGTCAGAGTCACCAAATAAGTGCCTGATTTAGGTATACTGCCTGGAAGTTCGGCTCCAATCAGGCATCTTTAAGGCCAATTCGCAAAATAGGTGCCAAAATTTGGCTTCATTTTCTGATAGCTCAGGTGTCACCTTAGCATTTGTGGACTTAAATTGCCTAACAAGTGCCAAAGTTAGGCTTCCTTTGTGAATTTTCGGGGCGTCATCTAGCGTCTTCGATCCCAAAGCGCGAAAAAAGTGTCATAGTTATGCTTCAGTGCCTGGCAGTACACTTAGCATCTGGAATATTTGAACCTCAATTCTCTGACAAATACCAAAATAATCAGGGCAGGTTCATTGGCGGTTGTTTATTTATGTTTGGAGATAAATGACCTATGATGTATTGTTGGTACGCGGGTGGTCTGAAACTTAATTATATAAAAATCAATTTTAGTTCTGCTCGTATATCTTTATTTGACTTTGGGTGTTTTTTAATTTTTTCAACCCAAAAATGCGTCTAATTTATTCCTCCGGCTGGACCGGACAAGGGTGATTCTGCAAACACATATTGCACCGGATTATTGTACTCGCGTTTAGGTGCACACGCCCATAACCGGACGCGCCGTGAGACTGGTTTGACGCAACCGCAACTGCGGCCATCGATCAAGCACTGTACGAGACTGATGAGCGCACGCCTCCTCAACACATACCATTATTAGGCGACGCGTTGCAAAAGTGAGTGGATCTCTGTGCCTGTCTTGAAATATCAGTGACCACTGTCAAAGCCTAGCGATAACAAAACGGTAAAGCGGCCGGGGCTCTGAGTTCCCGCGCCCGCTTCACAATCAGGAGAATTAAAATGAAATACTGGCGGCGACGAATTGTTTAACGGTCATTTGAAGCATTTGACTAAGTCAACCCAGGCGCTCCTTCCTCTCAGAATATTTCACTCTCCTCCCTCCCGCCCAAACCAATGGTAACATTCCAAGCATCGGCTACGAAACACTACCTTTGTCTCCCCTCTCCTTACAATAATAACAGTCAGTCAAAAATGCAGAGGGAGCTTAGCTGCATTGTCCATTTACCTTCGACCTCGCCTTTATTTAAGCCTCGTCGCCACCTGCTTTTGTTTCTTTGTGTTGCTGTGAGTGAGCGCGACGGCCGTTTCAAGCAAATCAAAGGGGGGGGGGGGAGCGACACGCGCAGCCTCTTTCGTAGGGCGGGTAGGATAAAAATGCTTGGACGAATATTTGTCACTCGCTCTGACACGATGATTGGATTACTAAGGCCGTAGTCTTCGCCATTCGCCAAGTTATGGAAATGGGTAGGCAGCCACGTAGGTTCGGTTTGCGAAATGCGCTCTTCAGTGCTCTCGTGCTTTTATGCTTTAAAGTCGCTGTGGTGGTTTTTGTCTTTAACGACCGCAATTCGTTCATGACAACTTTTTGAAAATGACCGTTTTCTTCGTTGGAGTCCATGGAATTGTTGTGCTGTGTTTGTTGAACGCGCTTCGGTTGGAAACTTCTCTTCAGCCACAGCAAGAGTTCCATTAAATGTGGCTGATCTTCTTGCTTCTCAACTTTTGTTTCTGTTGCTGTGCGTTGCCTGACTCGAAATATGTATCTGTCACAGATTATATGCTATCGCTCTTTTATTACTAAGTACACTGCAAGCATGCTTCTGATAGCAGTCCTGTTTCCTCTCAATTCCCACTGTCCATCGTGTGTGATTTATGAGTGTTCCTTGGCATGAAAACAGTGCGAATTCTATTCAATAATTTGCTTTTGGGCTTTAGAGAGAAGTATCACTTTTTTAAATGGGTCGATAATAAGCTGTGTGTAATGATAGTTGTTCCATCGTAAGCATTCGCGCGATATTGCGCCAATACTAGTCCGGTGGTGATACGACTGTATGCCAATACCTGCCGGATATTGAGTGGTGGGGTCAAACTCGGCATTTGTTCGATATTGGAACTGATTTTCGGCCGGTACTGGCACGTCACTCCCAAGTATCGCCGCGATGATTGGAAAACAAAAGATGATGACATCTGACCATGGTGTTTGGAACAATTATTAAGTTAACTTTATTTCTGGAGCGCGTGAAAGAACACTTTTGTGGCACCCGAAGAAATGACGAACTTCGGCAGGCCTCTGAGCTTCCTTTGACACTTTTGGCAGATATTTGGCACGCTAGTGGCTAACCACGGAAAAGCCAAACTTTGGCATGCCCCAAATACCCAAATTAGGATTTACTTTGGCAGTTTTGGCTCACGTATGGCACTTACTTTGGCACTCCTGTGGCGGACCAGAAAAAATCCAAACTCTGGCTTGTCCGGAAGCCTAAAATTAAGCGTTACTTTGGCAGTTATGACTCAAGTATGGCACTTACGTTGACACTTCTGTGGTGGACCAGAGAAAAACCGAACTTTGGGATGCTCTAGGACCGCCCAACTAGGGTTATAGTTCGGCAACGTACTCTGGCACTCCCAAGCGCCATGGAGCAAAACCTAACAATACCTAAATTAGGGGCTTACGTTTGCCACCCTTTGGCTCAAGTTGGACACGTCTCTGGCGTGCTGCATGGGCTGCTGCAGGGCCAAGATAGGACCCCTAGCCAACGTCTTGAGCTTCCCAAGAAAGTTCTCAACGGGAAAGGCCTAGGTGTTTACATGGTCGAACCGCCGAACGTCTTGTGCCAGGTGGATCAGGGAGTGCGTGTTGTACACTAATATTCCTTCTCCATACAAGGCATCTCCTTCAGAAACGAACTCTCACAAGAGGGACTCTGCTAGATCCCAGTGCGCCAAAGAAAACTTGGGGGTGGCTAGGACAGTTATAGCACAGCTCAGACTCATAAAGTGGGCATAAAACTGCTTTATTAAATCGTCTCCATCAAAGTATAAAGAAATCTGCGAAACTCAACTGCTTTTAGTGACCATGCTATCTTTTAGAAGGTGGTTTGCGATTGAATGCACAAGGTGTACTTGCCTGAAAACTTAGCAACTTATCAGAGATGTCAAGCTGAGACCTGATAGGCAACGCCGATGCTAATTGTGTGGGTGAAGTCAAGTAGTGAACTATCAGCCTTTTTATAACACCAGAGCACATTAAATGCATGTAATCGAGTGGAAATGCGCTCATGATACCTACATCTGGTGCTGATAGTGGCAAAACACCACGGTGATAATCTTCGTTCACTTGGTCACTGAACTCTTCATCAATGTGCAATGGAGCATCCATATTTTGAAAAGTGACCGTCCTACCGCCATGCTTCCCTTTCTGTGAGAATATCTCGCACCCATAGCACACGGTGTGCCCCTTGATGCATCTGAAGTATGCTCTCGCTGGGGCATCACAGATGTATGCACACAGTTCCACTGTATACAGTTCGTTGCCCTGGCAGTGCCTTGGGGCAACAATGATGTCATTGCCACAAGAACCTCCTTCATGTGAAGTTCTACATTTTTAGGCTTCTCGTTGCTTTCCCGCAACGCTGACAGAAAAGCAGTGTGTAGACAGCTGTCTGTAATATAAAGGGGTACTGCCCAGAATTGTTTTTGGAAGCTTCGCGAAATTGGGAGGACTTCCACGTCTATAAAAGAGGCAGCGTGGAGCACTACCCGGGCAGCGATCTGGCTGAGATCTCGTCCATAAGCCCCGGTGTGATTTTCGAAGAGTGGTAGGAACCAGCACCCATTTGGGCAACCTTGGGTGCGGCGCAAAGTCTTCAACAATATCCGAGCATCGATGGAAAAGTCATTATGATAGGGACGCAACAGTTAAGGAACTGCTTAAACTGCGATGCAGGCGTGTACATGCTTGTTCTCAAGTGAGCTAATTGCTGCTGAAAGTGGGGGCGACCTTTTAGGGGCGAAGCTCCTTAGGGGCTAGCCATGTCCGTCCGTCCGTCCGTCCGTCCGTCCGTCCGTCCGTCCGTCCGTCCGTCCGTCCGTCCGTCCGTCCGTCTGTCTGGCGTCCAGTGCTCGTGCTCCTGCTCCTGAGCTCACGTGCTCACGTGCTCGTGTAAAGCAAAAAAAAAAGAACAAAAATTGTAAAAAATTATGTTTGCGCAGTCGACAGGATTCGAACCTGTGCGACGAAACCCCGATGGATTTATAGTCCATCGTCTTAACCACTCGGCCACGACTTCGGGACGAGTAGGAAGCTCTGAGATGTGGTAATAACTCAAGAGCTGGGGATGTCATGGATGAAACGTTGCATGTAGCCGCTCAACGCTTATACAGGAGAGGGCGCTGCGGTCAAATGCGCATATAATCGCGTTAAACGTTGCATGCATTGGCTCAACGTTTATAGACAAGAGGGTGCTGTGGTCAAATGTTCAAATGCGTATATAACCACATTCCATACCACACATTCTCTTTCTGACATGGATGAAAACGAACGAAAGGCTCGGCATGCTGCGGCTCAGCGTCTAGGCAGACAAGCACCACCAAAGCTTCACCCCAATCAACATCATTCACCATGTGGAGATGCGGTCAATTTTTCTCCTTCGCTTTCGCTCAGGAGCTGTTCCGAATTTACCTCCCGTTCCGACTGTTTGATCTCGTTCTCACACAATAAAGATTAACGATCCGAGTCGTCCAGTTGGTCGTACAACGAAACTTCGTCCATCTCGGACCTAATTTCGGACGTTAGCAGGCAGTTGGCTTCTTCGGAACAACTTCCTTCTGCTTCAGCCGCCGCAATCTGTTCCCTAGTAGCCTCTAGGAAGGTGTCCTCACCATGTTCGCTGCCACACACCCTTTGCTGGTTTCACAAACATTCAGAATATCCTTGGGAACACATTCGGAAATCCTCAGCCTTTTCGTCGATTGCACAAGTTCCGATAACGAACGCTTCACCTGCTCCATTGTTCGGTGTAAATAGCAATATTTAACAAGGAAAGCATCAACACACCTTGATGTCTTTACTTATCTTTCCACGCCGAGCCAGAACAAAAGACAAATAAGGAAACATTGGCTGCTTTGGCGGGTTTGAGAAAGAGCGGGCTAGATACGGATACGCCTCTGGCTCTGGTAGTGATCTGTCAAAAAAAATTAAGGCTCCAATCCACGCTGCGAAGGTGGTTGGACAACGAAGCTGTGGTATCACCTGCAACGATTGCCCACTGCACTATAGACACTTTTTATGAAAAACGTATCCGGGTCTTTGACGTTCCAGAGAACTTTTGGTTTATAATACGTATGAACAAAGGCCACCTTAACACGGCTGCTTGAAATGTAGATGAAACGTTTAGCAACCGATACTCCAGGTAAACGCCAAAAGAACGAAGGAGAGCGACATTTCTTAAAATGTTTCGAATATTATTGTAAACCAACTAGCCTCCTTCAAGATGTAACATTGTACAGCCGAAGGCCCTCGCTAAATCACCAAATCTGTTATCCATGTAGCCTTTATGCTTTCTAGCACTGGGGACATAAGCAAGCTCAACAGTCTTGCAAAGACGTTGCGACCGGAAGTCGCTTTGGACGCAGGCAGCAGTTTATTTTTGTAAACATCAAAAATGTCTATACCAATTGATTGACGCAAAAAAGTAAATCCACTGTACCAAAACTTTTTTTTTTAATATAAGGCTTTGTACGGTGCATGCCGTTGCCGTGGCAGCTTACGCAACCGCAATTTTTGACCCAGAATCACATGCGGGGAGTGCTACGAGCTTAGCATTGTTCGCGCGCGCCTTATAATCTATCCCGTGGTTTTGACACTTTATTTTGTGGTTTTCTTATGAAAATAAGTGTAAAAATTTTATGACAAATAATATAGGCGCTCGCGTAAGTTTTCTTTCGACGGACACAAAAAATCTCACCGAAAAAATCCATATACAGCTTCGCTGTAAAAGAAAGAATATTAAAAGTAAACACGTAAATTATACCCTGAATTAGTAGTTTACAAACTAATGGACCTTACAGTTCTATAAAATATTTTATAAGACTGATCTGCAGCCAAATTGCAGCCAACTATACTGACCGCACTGGCCCGATGACTGGCCGCAGTGCCGTAGTTGATAACATGGCGCATTTGGTGCTCGGTGTCTCGGTGCGCCGTGTCATAGCGTCATCTCAGCACCACCAGCAGTTTTCAGTGTGCGCAGTTTTGAAGTATGAGCTGGTAATGTTTGTAGCATGACGCGGCACGTTATGACATGACACGACATGCGACGCGCACAAAGCGCATGCGCAAAGCTAGCGCTGGATAACGCCTTCGGCGCGAGCTATCAATAAAGCTCACTTAGGTATCAGGTCTCGTCGTGGTCGGCTGATTCCTTGCCCTCGCATACACGGCTAGCACCGAGCTAGCCGTGACATGGTGTCAGAAGTGGGATCCAACAGCTGCCGCCGCGTAACCCCGACGCCATAGTCAACGACGGCAGAGCCCGCTGACCAAGAACTTCTTTTCGCTGTGACGGCACTGTTTTCCCAGCAGTTTGGTGCCGCTGGACTGACGCCTCCTCCGAAATTTAACTTCTCGAACCCCAGCAACTGGGAGCAATGGGTGTTCTAGTTCGGAGACTACAGCTACGACTCTAAGATTCACTGAGCGTCTGGCGAAGTGCAGGTCAGGACAATTTTCTACGCCGTGGGGTCTCAGAAAGCACGCCGCATTCTGGATACGCTCACGCCGACTAAGGAGGACTGTAGCTCGGTGGACTTTATCAAGCCAGAAGCTACGGGACAACAACGTACACCCTCTGAACGCATTCTACGAGAGCGTCCCCCCGCAGGGGGCACCTGTGAAAGCAGGTGCAAGGTGAGTGGCGTCACCGCGGACCCCGAGCCATGCGGGTTTGCCCGCCCACGTCTTGCTGTGCGTGGCTTTCGCGTGTCTTTCGTGTGTCTGAGGAAAAGGGCATCCTTGTGGCTTAGCCGAGCCCGCGGTAGGTTTGGACCCTTCGGGGCCCCCGGATGAGGCAATACGCCACTTCGGCTCCCGCTTCGCATAGACGGGAGTCCTGGTAAGGCCAAGCCAGGATGATTCAGTCTGGTCGCCTTTTTTCTACTATCCCATCCGATCTTTCACTTTTACCTTTCCTGTTTCTTTTACTTCTCCGTGATTTCTCTTACTCTTTTTTCACCTCCCTATGGCGGCAAGGGCTAACCTTGCGTGGCCGACACTTGGTATAGTTTATCGGCAGCACTGTTAGAGTAACGTCTCTAGCAAAGCCTCTTTTGTTATGATGCGTTGCCTAATCCCTTGTTCGGCTCGGTGGTGGGCGGTGCACCGCGGATTCCGAACACTCTTTGACCTCTTATGGCGTCTCTTCCTTGCAAACCCCGTTCGGGGCACGCCGATAAAAGGCGCTGTCCTGAACACAATACTATTGAAAAAGACACTAAGGTAGAAAACTTTACAAAGTTTTTCGTTGTTCCATCCCTCGATGAACCCAAGCCCGTGTCAAAGCTCTCACCATTCGTTGTAGAAGTACTTGAACACCTTGTACGGCTTTCCTACAAGGCTAAAAAAACTCCCTCTAGAAACCTCCTAGTGGAGGTAAACAGAAAAAAACAAAATGAAGCACCATACTCGATGTGAAGGTGTCGGTGAACCCACATCGCACACTTAACACCATCCGTGGAGTCCTCTCTGAGGACGGCGTCTTGCACATCGGTGAGGGAGAACTCTTTGAGGGACTCCAAGGGGCCGGCGTCGTCACCGTAAAACTCATTACGATGAAAAAAGATGGTGAAGAAATCCCTTCAAAACACGCCATTCTTACTTTTGAGAGGCATACACTACCAGAAACAATCAAGGCTAAATACCTCAACTGTCACATCCGCCCTTATGTCCCCAACCCCCAGCGGTGCTTCCGTTGCCAGCGTCTTGGTCAGGGAACACGCAGCTGTCGAAGGAAGGAGACTTGCCCAAAGTGTGGCAGTCAAAATAACGCCTCCGACAATTGTGCGAACTTGGCCCACTGCACTAATTGCGGTGGACCACGCCCTACTTCTTATAGCAAATGTCCCATCTGGAAGCAAGAAAAAAAATTATTGCTATTAAAGTCAAAGAAAATGTCAGCTATAGCGAAGCAAAGAAAATATATTCCTTTATGTTGAGTGGATCATACGCCGGCGTGGCACGCAGGGGTCTTGCGCCACGCTCGCAGTCAAGGGCTACCCAGGTCTTACCTGAGGTTCTGGAGGCAGCCGCTGCTTCGCTGGTTCTCGACAGGCCGGCAACTGCCATACTTGTCCGCACATCGCAGTCCTCTTCTGGCGAAAAAGGGCGAAATTCCCGCCCAACCTCCTTAGAGAGGACCGCCTCTTCCAAAGAGCGGCACAACCCTCGTGCCGCTCCCCCGGTACTCAAGGGGCCGGAGGGGGCAGGGTTGAAAGACACTCTACACAGCACCTCCGCTACGTCTTCGGCTGGTCGTGGCCGCGGCATTCCGTCCTGTGCGACGAACCAGTCAAAACCTTTAGATAAAGGCTCGTCTCCAGAAGTGGAGGCGATGGATGATACCTCTGAGTCACCCACACTTGCATCCGACCGGGATGACATGGAGTGGCAGACTCCTAGGGCCAAAGGGAAAAAGCCAGTAGTCCCTCCCAAATAACCATCATTTTAGTAGTCTCAATTTTTCCATTGCCTCTCTCATTTTAATTTTACATTTCACGTTTTTAGATAAATGAAGAATTTAAATTTTATACAGTGGATATGTAGTGGTCGTTAATAATTGGGGTTGTGTGGATATTTATACAGCGAGTCGTTGGTCAGCCATTTTTAATGTTGCGACGAGTCACTCGCTGTAGATGAGCAATTTAGCCAGTGCAGTACAACCGCTAGCCTGGGGTCTTTAACGTGCCCCACGCAGTAGTGATACACGACCGCACGCCGGTACGATGCTCATCCAGATCGAAACCGGCAGGGGTAGTGGTCGTTAATCTAATATTGATGATGTTAATTATTTTATGGATGATCTCCGGCCTATTGCCCTTGCTTTACAAGAAACTCATTTCCAAGCTCGTCATACACAGATCTTAAGGCTTCATTAAGTTTTTCATAACGATTGTTTAATTATACTTCCGGGGGCGTGGCAGTGATTGTGCAGATTGGGGTTGCCTGTTCCGAGGTTCCACTTTGCACCCCTCTGGAAGCCGTAGCTTTACGTATTCTTTTAAACCGCCTTATAACGGTGGTTTCTATTTATTTGCCTCCAAATGTCCCTCTGCATCTCTATCAGCTCCAGAGACATATTGGACAACTCCCTCAATCCTTTTTTTTTAATTTTAAGTGATTTTAATGCCCATCATCGTATGTGGGGCAATACTCGTCTCGATTCTCGAGGCAGAGTAATTGAACGGTTTTACTATCATCTCAAATATATCTTTTTAATAGGAGAGAGCCTACATTTTTTAGTTCAGCTCACAATTCATTTACATCTATTGATATATCTATTGCGTCACCTTCATTACTGCCTTGTTTTTCTTGGCAGGTTCTTAACCCTTTTCGGAGTGACCATTTTCCTATTGCTTTAGAGAGCGACATTTGTCTTCCCACCCTTTTAAAACGAATGTGTCTGTGGAAGTTCGACAAGGCAGATTGGCCTCTTTTTAAGTTAAGCTCCACGCTGGATACATTCCTGTTTTCCTCCATGGCTGCAGATGAAGCCACATTGTATGTGATAGAGCAGATAATAAACACCGCTCAGCAGTTAATTTTCCAAGCTACCGGTACTCTGCCACGTAAGTGCAAATCTTAGTGGAATGAGGAGTTTGTCATTAGGCGCACGGAGCAAAACAAGGCATGGGGCAAGTTCAGGCTCTATCCAACCTAACCTCACGAAACCTGGTTGAGTTTAAAAAACGAAAAGCCAAAGCCCAGTGGACCCATAAGCAATCAAAACGGAAAACCTGGATAAAATATATGCTCCCTCTGAGCAGCTTTGTAACTCATAATGAGGTCTGGGATAGGTTTAAGAGAATCAAAGGCCGACTAAAGGGTTTCACAATTCCCGTTTTCAACCGTCCAACTGCATCACTGAAAGATACGGCTAACGTCCTTCGGGAGTAGTCTTATTCTGTGTGCAGCTCCTCTAGCTATTCCGATTCCTTCAAGTCGTTTAAACGCACGTGCATGACAACATAATATAGTTACAACAAAATCAAACGCTGCATCTTATAATCAGCCTTTCACACAGTGTGATGCTAGAGAGTGCCCTTGATATAAAAAAAACTCTCTGCTCCTGGACCCGATGGACTGCATTACGAAATGCTGCGTAATCTTTCTCCAGAATGTTTTGAATTCCTTCTTAATTTCTTTAGTTCCTCGTGGAAAAGGGCTAGTCTTCCAGCGGTTTGGAGACGGGCACAGATTATCCCTCTCCTGATGCCGGGTAAGGATCCATCTCTGCCCTCTAGTTACCGTCCGATCGCTTTAACCAGCTGCCTTGGGAAAACATATGAAAGACAGATGAACAGGCGGCTGGTGTACGTTCTAGAAAAGGAAAGCGTTTTGGATAACAACCAGTGCTGCTTCCACCTAGGACGATCGGCCATGGATCATTTGGTGGGCTTAGAATCGGCCATGCGTGAAGCATTCGTAAAAAGGTAGAATTGTGTATAAGTCTTTTTTTACTTAGAAAAAGCCTATGATACAGCATGGAGATATATGGCATCCTCAAAGACCTTTTTGGCTATGGAATTCGCTGCCGTATGATGCAGTGCATAAAAGATTTATTGACAGGCAGGACGTTTCAAGTTAGATTAGCGACTGTTATGTCGGATCCATTCGATCAGGAGAACGGGGTTCCCCAGGGAGGTATCATAGCCTGAGCGTTACACTTTTTGTAATCCAAATGAATTTTCTCGCTCAGGTGTTGCCACCGTTCATTACGTACTCGCTTTATGCTGACGATATCAAAGTCTCAGCATCGTCGTTCAATTTCTCGAGCTGCGAACGCCAGCTACAGCTTGCCATAAATAAGATTGCTAAGCGGGTGGATGAAAATGGTTTTAAGTTTTCTCCCGAGAAAAGCGTCTCTGTCTCATTTTCTTTACGCCGTGGTCTATCACTAGATCCATCCTTGAAACTGCAAAGAACCTGCATCCCGGTAAAGAAAGAGCACAAGTCTTTAGGTGTAACCTTTGACAAAAAGCTCTAGTTTCATTTCTCGCCTCAAGTCACTAAAAAAAAAAGTCTCAAACCTGTGAATAATCTGAAAGTCTTAGGCCATAAAACTTGGGGATTTCACAAAAAATGCCTTCTACGTCTGTACAACGCTGTTTTTCGATCCCGTCTTGAATATGGGGTTCCAGTTTACGGTGCTGCACGAGCGTCCACGCTCAAGATGTTAGATCCAGTCCATCCCCTTGGACTGCGACTCGCAACAGATGCTTTTCGGACGTGCACTGCCCTTAGTCTGTATGCTGAATCAAATAATATGTCACCCAAGAAAACACGCCAACATTTAAGTTTAACATATTACTACAAGATGCTTGCTAACCGTAATCCTGCGACCTACCACACCCTACGAAAATATAGATTTTGCCGCCTCTTTGAGCAAAAAAGCGAACATCGTAAGACCCTTGAGTTTCCGAGTACAGCAGTTTTGTTCCTCACTTGATCCTTGTTTGGACGAAGTTAATCTTATGCAGAATGTAAACTGTGTTACCCCCTGGGACACAGTGCCACTTTCTTGTGTCTGGGTTCTCACAAGGTTTAATAGACATAGCGTCTCTGCCCTTATCATTCAACAGGCATTTTCTGAGCTTCAGAGGAAGTATGATTGTTGCACACATTTTAAAACTGCTGGTGCCACGGCTTTATCATTTGTTGTCAGCGCCGTGCATTCTGATCGTTTTATTCAAGTGAAACGTCTAAATACTTTCTCTAGCGTTTTTACAGCTGAAGTTTATGCAATGTCTAAGGCCGTAGATTATATTCTCCAGACAAAAATAGAGCAGTCTGTCTTATTTCTAGACTCTCAGAGTGCTGTTACAACAATATTCTCTTTGAGAATTACTTCGAATATGCTGGTTGAGCAACTACAAAATTAACTTAATAAAGCTGTACATGGAGGCCTTGATATAAAATTTTGTTGGATGCCCAGCCATATGGAATAAAAGGCAATGAGGAAGCAGACCGACTCGATACATCTTTAGGTAATTTTTTTCCCATCTCACGCCAGTTTGCCACACCAAGACATCAAACCTCTAGCAAAGGCATCTCCTCTTCGTTTATGACAGTCTGAATGGAACATGGAGTGCAACAATCAACTCCATATTACAAAGCCGGTTCTTGGGCTCTGGGAGAGCTCTTCTCACAGAAAGCGATTCCATGAAGTATAATTGTGTCGTCTTTGAATCGGTCATTCTTACATATCACAGAGATATCTTCTTAGAGGGGAGGACCCACAGGTGTGTGAACATTGTTGAGATACGCTTACCATCATGCATATCGTGTGGCTCTGTTCAGCTTTCGACAATGAACGTCGTACTCACTTTCCTGAAATGTTTCACTTCCGAATCGCATTCCATCCCCCTCTTTCACTGGGAGAAGATCCCCTCATCCCAGTCGACCGTGTGTTGTCTTTTATTACCAGCGCAGGTTTTATTAATCAGATATAGTCCTACATAGGTAATTATTTTTGTAGCACATTATCGATCACAGCTTGATTTTTTTCAAATTTTGTTTGGCGCAGTGTGGCCTCCGTAGCTGTTGCGCCATGCAAACCCCAGCAAACAAGAACTACGAGACCGTCCGCTTTCACCGTCGAGTACAAGAGGCTGGTGAGTGAGTCGACTGTTTCTACAACGCGCTTCGGTCACTGGTGAAGTAATGCAACTACGAGCCCGCAAAAGTCGAAGGCTGTCTGGTGCGAGACCGCTTCGTTGTGGGTCTTCTCAACTCTCGCCTGCACGACAAGCTCTGCCGTTGTCCGAAGTTTTCGCTTGAGAAAGCAAGGCTGCAGGCCCGCATTCACCAAGACGCCGCGAATGCCCGAACCGCGGTTTTCCAGCAAGGGGCGGAATTCTTTAACGTAATTGCTGAGGCAAAGGTCAAAGAAGGTCAACGGAGAAGTCCGTGTTTCAAGCCTCGTTCGGGAAATGAGTGAATCGCGTCTATTGCGAAGAAATGCCGGTGTCCGGCCAAACAAGCAAAGTATTGGTACTGCAAGCGGCTAGGTCTCTTTGAGACAGTCTCTGAAACGAAAAAAGGCTTGAGTTTCATCGAACTGCACTCCGTCGTATCAGCCAGATGGGCCAAATTAGTTTGGACGGACGTCCACGGCTATTCGCTCAACTTCAAAATCAAATCAGGCACGGAGGTGAGGGAGGTACCAAACTCGATTTCAGGGGTTTTCTAACAGCTACAGAAAGTTGTCTGCGAACTGACTGCTCCCGGGAACACTTCACTGCACGTCCTGTGTACATTCGAAGCAACATTGTGCCGGTAGGGCGAGACTTTCGTCGAGTTTATCTTTGTTATGCCTGCTCAAGACACTCCGCGTCTAGGTTTCTTGGCCATTCAAGCTTAGATAGTCGTCAAGTTTGTTAACAACGAGTCCAGCTTAGAATCCGGTTGAAAATAACGCTTCATCCTGGTGTGTTATATATTTTATTTTATTTATAAATACTACATTTTCCAACTTGAAGACATGATAGGAGCGCAAAATACTTCAAATATACAAAAACTGTCCAACGGCTGACAGTGCCTTAAAATGAACAACACTGGGCTCACGTATTAATACAATTCGCAGCATAAATTCAAAGATCAACCGAGTTCAATTAATATAGTAAAGCGACAAAGACAGTGCACCACAAAGGAACCATAAAGGGCCTACAAACCAAGACACAGCCTGCAGACACAATACACACTGAGCAGAGGAAACATTATCAGTAGTTGTTTACACGTGTAATAAATTCTGCCGAGCTGCAAGAATTAACTACTTCCTCGGGTAGCTTTTTCCACTCTTGGGCCCTTCGCGGGAAAAATGAGTACTTTAAAGCAACTATTCTGCGGCAATACTCACCGAAGGCACTGCTATTTCGATGCCTGGAGAGAAATTCTGGGACCCCCATCAGTGTAATGTATAAACCGTTATCCAAGTTTAAATAACTATATAAATCAGATTGAACCTAAACTTCAATCTGTCTACCTTACGCCCGCGCTGCAATGTAGGCAAGCCAGCCTGCTCATAACGGGCCGAGACAGAATCCAGACGACCATATTTGTTAAATACAAAAGGGAGTGCTCTCCTCTGTACATTTTCAAGGAAATAAATACTTTGCGCGGTGTAGGGATCCCATACAATTGCAGCATATTCGAGAGTAGAACGAATAAATATCTTATAGGCAGTCCGCGTAATATTTACACTAGCTTGTTTAACATTTCCACGCAAGTGCCACAGTTTCAATGGAGTCCTACGAGGTTTGTAGTTCACGTAAACATTACAACGTAAATCATTACTAATTTGAACCCACAGGTACTTATAAGAAGATACTTCAGAAAAGACATGATTCTCTAATGCGTACTGATAAGTTAGAAGGCTACGCTTACGAGTGATGTGCATCCGCCGAAAAGTAATCCTTAAAGTTTTCCGCGAATAAACCGGGATCATTGACGGTACCATGAGATAAGGAAAGATAGCTGGCAGAGTGTTTCTTGGGCAATAGGTATCTCCAAAATTTTGCTGGTGATGACTTGAGAAAGTTGTGCAAGGTAACATGGAAACATTTATATTTGCGTTTGATATTATTAGTTTCTGTCTGTCCTTCAAATTCGCAACAGCCACCGACTTCTTTACTAATCGCTTAATTTGTCTAGTCAAGTGCAAGATCGCGCGGTTAATTCACGGGTTGCGTTTTCCGGCCACGATTTTACGAGTTGACACATATTTATGCTGGCAGAAATGAATATGTCTTTGAGAAGGAGCCACAATTTATCAATACTATAGTTATTCGTATACCACATATTTTCAAAAGAGTCAAAGGCCAGTTCAAGAGCGTCAAGGACAAATTCATCACATGCCCTCGATATATTGTAAACATATTTCTGCTCCCGTGTATGCACAGCTCCGGCTGCCTTATTAGGCCAGAGGCCCTCAAAGATAACAATTCGGTGGTCCGAAATACCTTCGAATGCATGGACGTGATATGAGCAGGATGCAATCGGTTCGGAAACAAAAATAAGGTCAAGTAGGGATGATGCAGTTTCCTGTACACGTGTAGACTCTGTAGCAACTTGCAGTTGATTGTAACTAAACGCCATATCAAAAAGTATGTCAGAACTGTATCACTTGCTGTCCTGAGATAAAAGGCAGGACCAGTCGATCAAAGGCATATTGAAGTCTTCAGCAACTATCAGGTGACTGTGTTAAATCTTGAGGGTGGACACGTAGTCACCGATAGATGTGAGGACAGCATCACTACAGTTTGGGGGGAGGCGATATATAGCACCTGTAATAAGTGCCGGAGAGCACAATGTGACCTTTATTCAGATTGACTCAGCGCCTGGAACGTCATCCAGAAGTTCAAACTTGAAAATCCCTTTAACGATTATGGCGACACCATCTCCCCGAGTGCACCTATCCTCCCTAATAATCGCAAAACCAGGACGTACGATTTCAGAGTCATTTATTCGATCATTAAGCCAAATTTCAGTGACCCCAGCAAAGTCCGCGTAATGTGCATAAAAAGTTGCTTCCAGAGCATTGACCATGTTAACGAGGCTACGAATGTTTATGTTCTGAAGCTTTATAGCTTTACCTAACCACGATTGAAGTCAATCTGATGCAGGTAGTACCTCTGGGAGACACTCTCAGCGCTTCAAACCCCTTCAGGCCGTCAGTCCCTTCAGCCCAAACCCCTCAGCTCATGAACCCTTTAGAAGCCCAAATAACTGTAAACGATAAAACAAAATTCAATTAGAAACGTTATTGAAAGTTTATTTCAGACATTGAGGTTTAGGTGCAGAACTCAAGAAGACAATAAAAACCACCGTCTTCTGAAACCCGGGCGCAAGCCGCTGTAGACGAAAGCGTTCAAACAAAATAGGGAAAACCAAGTTCTTTGACGCGGGACCACTGGATGCTGTGCGGCAGTATCACAATCTGCGACAGATTGCTGCTCAAGGACTCCTGTACCTTCAACCCAAAATGTCTTCGGAAGAACATGCGTCAGCTCATCCACGGGGGTTATCAAGCCATCGGACGCAGCAAGACGTGGGCCCGGGGAGGCAGTGTGGGGGCCCTCTATCAAGAGCGAGGTCGACCAGCTCGTCACGGGGTGCGAGCTGTGTGTTCGAACCAGGCTACAGAGCTCCGAACCCCTTTTCTGTCGGCCCACTCTGAATCGTCCTTGAAAACAAGCGGGTACCGACTTGTTCGAGTTTGAAGGAAGGCACTACATTCCTCATCGTGGACTATTTATCTCGTTGTCCCGAAGTTGTGAGCCTGATTTCCACGTCATCCACGGCCGTCATTGCAGCGGTGAAGAGTTCGGTCGCCCGCTTCGGCATCCCGGGCGTCGTGGTCTTTGATAATAAGCCACAATTTTCTTTGCGGCAGTTCGCAGCCTTTGCTTCAACCTACGGGTTCAACCATGCTAGCAGCAGCCCTAGGTTTCCGCTAACAAATGGGGAAGCCGAGCGAAGGAAGCGCAGATTGAAGGAGCTCTTCGTCAAGTCGCAGGACCCACACAAGGCTCTCCTCGTGTACCGCGACACACCAGGCATCGCCGGGTACACTGCGTTGCAGCTTCTTTTTGGCCGACGTCCTCAGACCGGAGTACCTAAGTTGGATGAAGCCCTGATTCCAGCTTGGCCGGCGGAGGCAGACTTCAAGGGGAGAGCGCCTTTAGAGCGCGCGACACTAGAGCGCCGACGTTAGAGCGCGCGACACGAGGGCGCTGCGACAGTAGCGCGCTTGACATTAGAGCGCGCGACACGAGAGCGCACGACCAGTTGAGCGCGCGACACGAGAGCGCACAACCAGTTGAGCGCGCGACACGAGAGCGCACCCAATTTGAGCAAACACCGAAAAATGTGTGGTCGGCTCGCGGCTCCACAAACAGAACAAAATAGACCTATTGCTGTCTTACCCAAGCATCAAGGAGAATGCAGGGATTGGTGTTCCACGCGCCGCACGTGCTGGCCTCAGCAGTAGTAACTTTTCCAAAGCAAAAACCTAAAACAAATGGCATCTTGCACGCGCGTTCGTCAATGCTTTCTTTTGGTTATTTACTTCGAATCATTTATACAGGAAAGGCGTGCGCGTTTGGCGCGTGGAACACCAATCCCTGCATTCTCCTTGATGCTTGGGTAAGACAGCAAATGGTCTATTGTGCGACTCATCGGATTGAAGCAGTGGTGATTTTTGATTCATTGAATATGCCTTTAATAAAAATTAAAAATAAAACGGGTACGACTCTTTTTAACCAATTGTTTACTGACATTGGAGAGAAAAGGGGGCAGGGGAGTGGGTTGGGGCATATAGGTACCGGGAAAGGATGCAGCTGGGTGGAGCAGCGAGTCTAAGATTTCTTCACAATGCTGCGGTGCGCCTCTCGGATATTTATTAATTAATTTATTTATTCAAATACCTTAAAGGTCCTTCTGGGAAGGACAATACATAAAGGGAGGATAAGTACATCACATATGAAACACACAAAAAAAATTAAAATAAAAAGCTTGCACAGCAGTGCAAGCATACAAGAAATCGGAAATCAAGCAACAAAAAAGAATAAAATCTTGCACAGCAGTACAAACATACAAGAAATCGTAAGTCATACAATACCGAAATGGCTGCTGATAAGAAAACGAAAACTATCAGGGTTAATCTCGGTGACGATGCGCTCTGTTAGATCACTCCACCACACTGCTGTTTTGGGAAAGAAGGAGTACAAAAAAGAGTGCGGCTGGTGAAACAGTCAATTTTACATGAGTGATTAAGACGAGGTGTAATGAAATGTGACTGTGTTAGGTGCCTTGGCTGATAGATGGTGCACAGTAAATGCGATGAAAAAGGCATAAGCAAAAAAGTTTGCTTCTTAAGGCCAGTTCTGGAAGGTCGGCTTTTCGTTTTAACAAGGTGACGCTGGAATGTCGAGAATACTCAGAAAAAATTAAGCGCGCGACACGGTTTTGAAAGGCTTCTATTTCAGTGATCAAATATGCTTGGTGAGGATCCCAGATGCTCGATGCGTACTCAAGTTTCGGCCGAATCAATGAAAGGTATGCAGTATTCTTTAAGTGAGGAGGAGCACAACGAAGTGCATGTTTTAGGTAGCCCAAAAAACGACTGCACGATGATAACAACGACCGAATATGTACCTTCCTGAAGAGATGCTAGTCGACGTGAACACCTAAGTATTTATAATAGGAAACAGACTCAACAACGTTAGTCTATGAATAGTTTACTTTTTGCTAAATTTGGTCTATTCCTGAGAGGCATTTAGGCTCCGATCTATTTGGTGGCTATTTAGACGTCCCTCGCGTAAGTTTAAATGGTATTCCGACGTCCATGTCCGTAATGAAGAAAGATCACCGCTAAAAAAGTATCTGTAAAAAGCTCATTGAAGGAAAGCTCAGCGCAATTTTATCGGATGCAGATTTTTCCAGCCTTTTGACTAATACAGGAAAATCTCCCCTGCAAATCTGTGATATACAAAATCAAAGAACTAATGAAGCCTTCATTAGTTCTTTGATATAGAAAATGATAGAAAAAAAGTTAAAAAATTAGAGAAAAAAATGCACGCTACAGGTATTCTTTTTTTTCTTTTAGCTTTTTGTAACACTTTTTGGTTTGTCACACGCAAACATTTCGTCAACTCATTTTGCAATGTCATTGCTAAATTCCGCGGCATAAATCCCTGCCAATTTTACATAAAACACGCGATGCCCGAACAAGTAGTCGGTCCGGTCGCGCCACTCGCGCTGAAATGGTTGTGCGCTCTCGTGACGGGCGCTTTCAGGACACGCTCTCGAGTCGCGCGCGCTAACGTCGCAGCGCTCTTGAGTCGCGCGCGTTAACGTCGCGGCGCTCTCGAGTCGCGCGCTCTAACGTCGCGGCGCTCTAGTGTCGCGCGCTCTAACGTCGCGGCGCTCTAGTGTCGCGCGCGCTAACGTCGTGGCGCTCTACTGTCGGCGCTCTAATGTCGGCGCTCAAGTGTCGTGCGCTCTAGTGTTGTACAGCCGACTTCAAGCATAAGACAAATTAGGGAATGGCAGACAAGCGAAAGACCTCAATCAGCGTCATCGCATCCAGCAGATTTTACCTGTGTTTATGGCGGAAGACATGTGGGTCGACGACATTAACTGTGCGGCCAAGGTCCTGAAACCGGCAAAACGTCCGCCCTCCTAAACGGTGGATACGCCGTTGGCTGTTATCGAGCGCAATCGCCGACACCGTTGGATGCGCGGAACTCGCAGCAGCAGAACATTATTGTGCAAGACGCACCGGGAACGTCGTGCTCCGTGGTTCCCGTCAGCGAGGCTTCAACGTCAGGCCCATCAAGCCTGGTGGTCCGCAAGGCTCCACGGCAGCAGCCGACCACGCCGCTACAGGACGTTCAAGGTGCCGGTGGCAGCGGAGTCCTCAAGGATGTTTCACACGATGTGGCAAAAGAGTGAAACCACAAGTGCGATTGAAATTGTAGTCATTTTTGTAAAATGGTCGTTCATGCTCAGAAAAGTGGATGTAGCGTGACGCTGCACGTTATGCCGTGGGTCGCTTCGTGACGTTCCAAAGAGCATGAGCTAGGCTAGAGCGTGATATACCTTTCGGCGCGGGAGCTATCGATAAGCTAACTTGGGTTTCGGGTCTCGTCGTGACCTGCTGCTTCCTTGCCCACGTACACGCGGCTAGCACCGGACTAGTCACGACAATGTCTGCTGTGGTCCTGCCGTGCTCGAATCTCAAATTCGGTGAGACTAACCTTTGTTTCGAACTCTGAATGCTCTGTTTACTGTCTTTGACCTTCCCATCGTTGAGTGACGGCAACCCTCATTAAAGGAACACTGACAGGGTATTTATGCTCGCCGAGGTTTTTAGTTGTACGTGACATATGAGAGCTCAACTACCCAGAACAGAATTTGCGGCTCGAAATTCGGTTTCTTCCCGCCCGAAAACCGCCGATCGAGAACTGGCCGGTTTGAGTCGCGCTCACTGTCTTTCCCGTGGTCACGGGCCGTTTTCTAACGTTTCGACGCGACCACCAAATTTAATCAAAGTCGTGGGTCATGGAAGGCACACAGTCAATATTAAAAATATAAAAAAACATGAAACCCATTTTTTGTGGGTTCCACAAAGCTGCAAATACGTTGATTGAAAAAAAGGTAGCACAGACAACCGGAAGCATTCTGTGCGTTCACTGCATAATTCTCAACATGGCGTCGTTTGGCGTATCGTGGGACTAGCGGATGGCAGCGGACGACGGGCGTTGGACCTCTACTTCAGAACTGTCGTTCACGGTACCGGCAAATTCTGTCTTCCTTTGACAGAAAGGCAAAAATTAGTTAACAAAACAAAGAAAGCATCGGCGTAAGCTTATTTGTTTGTTCTACGCAGAACTCTGGTTATCGAATCTTCAAGTTGTTTAATCGAAGACAAGAAACACGCTGGTTGAAGCAACACGGTGTTCCTTAGTGTGACGTGTTTCTTGCTAAATTTATTAGCTTGCATTCGTTAATGTAGTCGCGGAAATGACAAGCTTATTATATGAAAGCACCCATATTATCACAGGGCTGCAGCTAAAACAAACTCGCTAAATCATTCCTACACTGGTGCCATACACCGCCACACAGCGCTCACCACAGAACGCGGTCAAGGTCCCCAGTGGTTAGCTTCGCGTGCACTAATGCTATTCCGACCGCCGTTTTTTCCTTTATGCAGCTCTGAGTGCGGCACAGTCGCTGCTCCCACTGCCACTTATTTTCAGGAGGCTCGCTCATCTCCACGAAAAGCGAAGAAGTACGCTCATTTTTCCGCGCAAGATGTGAAGTGGCGGTCAATTTAGTGGCGCTCTCCGGCAAGCCTGAGTGCAGCTATCGATCGCTCCTGGCTCCTCCGAGAGTGGCCAGCGTAACGGCCGCTTGGTACCAACGACTCTCCAGTGGCCTCGTTCCCGCCCTGGGGCTCCGAGAGGGAAGCAGCCACCGAGTGAAAGTCTCGTCTTCCCAGAGACGACGCAGGATGTGCCAGCGTTTGGAAACCAGGCCAGCTTATAATGGCCCGCTGAGAAAAAACAAAACAAAATATAAGCGATTTATTATTCTCTTTTTATAAACTTGGGAACCTATGACGGCAGTCGGATAATATAAGATATACAAACGTGTTTCGAAGCAACTGCGTGATCGCCTAGCCGGGGGTCGCAACATACCCAACTTGTTTACAGATGAGCGCAAATGTTTATTTAGCCGCCGGCGATATTCGGGAACCTGCGCACTAGGACGTTTGTGGTCACCGCGGTAAACAGCTGAACATTTTAAAATGGAACATTGAACCGGACTTTTTACATAGGGAAAGAAGCCGCACTGGAGTCCTTTTTTGATCAGTGGTTATCAAATATAACTGTGTCTGAAAATCTTTTTTGTTGGGTCATCTTAAAGGATTTCAATGCTACCATCGGCATAGAACTATACTTATGGCTAGGGGCGTGAAAATACGCAGACTACACGAGGATCAGTCGCGGATATCTGCGGTAAGTCGGCGAATCCCAATCAAAATGCATCAGACATGGCGGATTGCGGATCGAATGCGAATGCGGACGGGATGCAGATATCCGCGGGTTCGGATCCCTATTTTTGCCTAGGTGGCCCATGAACGTGCGCGACCGCACAGTGTAGTGATTAACCGAGTAATAGAATTAATTGCCTCACTGCGATAATTTTTCCGGCGAAGTCTGGAAGAAGGATCGCTTCTGATATAAATACGATAATACAGAACACAACAAATTGAATTTCACCGTAATCTAACTCCAAGATTTCTTTGTACAATTATAAGCACACGGCTCATAAAATACCGTCCGGACGCTTTTTTGTTTTGTTTATTCACGTTTGATTTCATGAAATAGCGTGATTACGTAGATTGCGGGTCGGTGGGCGAACAGAATTCAGCTGATACGGTTCGGATGAGGATGCAAAAAATGCGGATGCGGAGTGGATGCGGATACAATAATTAAAGAACATTTCGAATGGCTTTCGAATGCGGCTACAAGATCTGCGAATCTGGATTCGATGCAGATGATTGGACTGTTATTTGCGCTGGGCCCTAAATGTGGCGTCGAAATAAAAAGTGATATTTTCCGTGCAAATGAAATACGATCGGCGACTACTCATTTTACTCCTAAATTTGAATGTGCTACTGCGGCCATCAGCCTAAGTAAATATTCTACCACTTTCATAAGAGCAGTTCATGTGCGCAAACACAATAAAAAAATAAAGAATCCAGCACGTGTTTAAATGCCGTCTACGACCTTGTTGCTCAACACTCTTTGAATATTGCGAACAGGTCCCGAATTGTAATGTTCACGTCCCGCTTCGGATTTGCGGACTCGCTGAGCCATCAATTATTTAATCAAACACTGGTTTAAATTCTGTCGATGCTTATTATAGTTTACTCAAGGACCATCCATTTACCAATTTGACTACTTGACCTCATTTTAATAACTTAGGACGTTGACACACACTGGTACTGAAAATTCTGTCAGGGGAATCCCGTCAGTTTTTTGAGTCTTCGACTTGGCTGAAAATTGGCCGACCGCATAAATAACGTTTTTTCCAGGTGATATTCGAGACAATTTACAAAAAAAAGCTTTCTTATAAAATAATATGACTGTCAGTCGAGAAAGCGTAAACGAAAAGTTTCCTCAACGAATTTAGCCGGAAAACTGAAAAGGTGCATAGGTCACGTGACGTCAATCTTTCCGCCAAATTTAGCGAGATACATTTTTGTTTACGCCCACGCCGTCGCAAAACCGGAGAACTGCCGCTTCAAAAAAATAAAAATAAAAAAGAAACGCAATGTTAATGGTCTTTGAAATCACGTCGGCTGCGATATTTCGGCGTGGCGACTCGCTTCAGGCAACAATGAAAAATCCTTAATTTTTTTTTTACTCGTGTACGTCAAACGCGGGGAGGCGTACAAGCACGCCGGGAAGCTGCGACACGGCTTTGCGGAACGCCAGTGAACGAGATTATTTTTAGTAGGGTACGTTGTTGGGCTAGTTGGTTCATCTTAGTAAACCATATAAAATAGAGAAAAAAAAAGACAAGGACACGAAGTATGCAGGACAGGCGCTAACTTTTATCTAATTTTATTCAGGAAAGGCAAACATATATGTACACACGACAGGCAAAGCAGCACCACGTAAAAGTTCATTAATTTTTTACCCCATCATTCAAAAACTGAAATTCAATACAATGAATTACAATAGACGTGTCGCTGACACATGACGTCCCACTTTTCTTCTTTTTTTTTGATAAAGAAAGCTTCCGATAGCTCTCGAGCAACCGTCTCTCGGCTTCTCCCTAGCATCCTTATCTGCTGAAGTCGCGGAACGCAGCCACACGTGTGGCAATGTATAGGCAAATGCGAGCCATATTTATTTTTTACTATTAATGCGTGCTCACGTGCTCGGTCATTGATGCACCGCCCCGTCTGGCCGATGTATACTTTTCCACAAATAGGGGGGATTATTTTTTTAGTTTCAAGGTTGGAAGTTCCCCTGTAATGTGTGGCAATCTGTGCTTCGTTGTAGATTGCACAAACTGTGGCAGAAACAGCTTCTATTTCTCTCTTGTTTTCAAAGGGGAAAATGTTCTCTGCGGAAACAGTGGAGCAGAGCCACCTGAAGGTGCTTTCGCGCGAGTGATGTGCCAAGGGAACTATAGTCTCACATGAAGCATTTTCACCTGTGCTAAGAATACTCTACAGCCGCTTTCTGATAGTCGACCATAATTCTTTAGTTGGAACAGTTTCAGAGTCAAACATACACTGCGACATCCGTTCAAAAAGGAGCGCTAATCATATACGCAAACAATAGTGTACCATCTAGCACTCGTTACTATTTCGTGCTATAACAACTGTTCACAAATGCTGCCGTGAATTGTTTTCATAAACACTTTGATGAAACAGCGAACGCCGTTACATTCAGGTTCAGGGCTCAACGTTCGAATCACTCGGTCAATCTCTTGAAAACGAGAAGTGAAGTGTTTAAACAAAGTCCAAGTCTGAGTTTTTATGCGTGACTTTTGACACGCAGTTATTCGTGTCTGGTTATACAGAGTTTTACTGAGCAGGTGTTGAGATCCATCAATATACGATGGAACCGTTGCCTAGTATGTTTGTCAAATGATTGGCGTGAAGTTTTCTCTCGCAGAAGAGATGGTGAAGACGCTCTTGTTTTATTCCATTGCAGAGGAATGTTGAATAGGGTTGGAAAGTTTAAACTGGGAAAATATAAAGGCATTTTCTGCGGATGAGGGTGGTGCACAAAACAAAAATAATAAAAAAATATTCAATAATTTTACGTCCCTTCCCTATGTTCGCTCGTGGATGAGTGTTTGATGCGTTGTATTGTACTCCAACAGTAAACAAAAAATATGGGTACTAATTTTCTTTCGGGTAATTTTTGTTTTCTTATTTTAACCTTTCCATTTTATGATGCAATTCTGTACCACATGCACTATTTCATCTTAAAGCATCTATTTTTGGTGCGCAGCTCTTAGGCGCCCGTTTCCGGGTTTGGAGGCGTCGGCGTCGCCGACAGAGTAACCGGCCCTCTAAATTTAGCGGGAATTTGAATTAGTTTTGAGGTAACGCGACAATTATTTTCTTGCTAAATTTAGCGGGCAAACTGATGTCACATGACTTTGTGGCAAGCAGCCCATTAACAAATTCAGTTTCTCCGCTAGATTTATCGGTCAATTTTCTTGCTAAATCAAGGGGAGAAGCCGAATTTGTTCGTGGGTGACGTGGCAAAAAGTCATGTGACGTAATTTTTTCCGCTAAATTTAGCGGGGAAACTGAATTGGTGTTTAATGCACTTAACGTCAATTTCCTCGCTAAATTTAGCGGGGATACTTAACCCGCTAAATCTAGCTGGGAAATTTCCGCTAAGTTTAGAGGAAAATTTAATGGGGAAAGTTAACGGGAGGAGGAGAGGAGGAAGAAACGAGGAGGAGGTGTGAAGGAGGAGGAGCAGGAGGAGGAGGGGAGGAAGAGGAGGCGGAGGGGCATACCCTCTATACCCTTTCCTCCTCCTCCTCAAGAGTCGCGCTCTTATTACGCATTACAGAGAATGGCAAACGACTTTCCTTTTTTCTTTGAAGATGGACAGCGTATTTGTTTATTTTATACGTCTGTCACTGCACAAATATAATGTTTGGCTTGGTGTTTGCGGAGTCTTTTTACTTTAATTTTACCACGATCTTCGTGAACAGCTACCTCCTGCCTGGCCTACACAAATGAGGTTCATTCTATTCTATACATCATTTTAATGTTAACAAGAATCAGAGTTAACATAGCCCAGGATGTGCATGTTTGTCCTATCAGAGTCGTGCAAAATACGCGCACCCCTCACTAACACTGAAAATGGCCCCGACCAGAAGCACTTTATAGAATTTTTCATACATATTTTGCTACATTACTCAAGCACCAAGTAGCGAATTCACGCCACAAGAGTAGTTAGAGGTGTTGGCGTCTACGACAGCAAGTTTTCTAAAGAAAATCTAGAACGAACGACACCTTCATTTAGGAAAGACAAGCTTGTGCGGCACCATTTCCGACAATCGGATCATTATTCGTGACGCTTGGGTAATTTATCAAAAATGTATATTCCGCTACTCGTCGGCCTTTCTTTGCAAGAGTAAATGCTTGCTTGTGTTAGGAGAACTATGCCAGCGATTGCACGAATCTAGCGAGCCGCGGCTTGAGCGTACCGAGATGCACAAAGGTTTTTTCGGAACATAAATATTACTTTTTACTTTTTTTCATATTTCAGAATGTAGCCGCTGGTGATACTTTGCGCAAATAAATATAATTATTCAATTTCGATAGCACGAACGCCCAAATTTGCTCGGTATTATACGCGAGAAAGGTGGGTGTGTGTGTACCTGACGGCCGTCCGAGCGACTTGCTTCCCGCCGGCGACGTCATGTTGAGATGGCAATGACAACTTTATTTATTTATTTATTTATTTATTTTATTTATTTATTTATTTATTTGTAAATACGTTGCGCCCTCCTGGGCGCTTTACAGGAGTGGAACGTAAATTTTAATACATGTCATATCGTGCAATATGATATACATTTTTAACACCTTATAAATTACACATTTGATATCAATATGCAAAACAGCGCTGGTTCACATAAGGCTACACATGCAAATAATGCACACAATCAAGAAAATAATACCTCTTTTACACACTCATGAACATAAATGAGAAATCGAATATAATTCAAGTAAGCATTTATTGAATAAAGCTTTTGATCCACAATTAACAACACTTTGATTCAGGAAGGTTGTTCCAATTTTCAACTGTTATAGCAAAAAATGAATACATATATGTGTCAATATTAATTCGCCGAACTTGCATAGCTTTTGTGAGTACCGTCCGTACTGGTCTAGTAAAACGTGGTTGTAAAAAATGAGATGTGTCCACATTTAGTAAGTCTTTGGAAAACACATAAAGAAGATTTAGCCTTGATATCTCTCGGTGGGTGTGAAGAGGTTGGAAGCTGAGCTGTTCGAGCATGCTACTAACGAAGTACATTCGACGGTATCTCGAAAGGATGAATCGAGCAACCAGTCTTTGTATTTTTTCCAATTTTTTTATCCAATTTGTTAGTACGATTCCTATACCGCGCAGGCATATTCCAGGGTGGACGGTTTAAGCGTTGTGTAGGCAGTCAGTTCACTTGGCTTCTGCTATGGCCTAGGTTTCGCTTCAAAAATCATAACTATTTTAGTGCCGTACTGCACAAATTTACGATATGGCGATTCCATGTGAGGTCTGCTGATAGCGTAGTTCCTAAATGCTTAAAGTGATCAACTAGAGCTATGAGGTCTTTTTTAACTCTATACGTGTAGGGAAGGATGTTCACTTTTTTGCTATTGATTCTGGCGGATACAGTTTTATCTGGATTAGTTTTCATACCCCATTTTTTGCACATTTTCTTAACAAAGTTGACAGGCGAGTTTAGGTTTTCTTGATCCGTGGGGTTATGTACATTAGCATAGAGCAAGAGGTTGTCCGCAAACATTCTAGCTGCAACGTTAGGGCTGAGTTCAGTAACGATATATTTTATGTAACGTGAAAACTAGGTTGGACCCACTACCGTTCCTGCGGGACCCCCAATGGAACCCCGCAAGTGATCGCCACAAATCCGCTGATAGCCACAAGGTGTGTTTTGTTAGACAAGTAGGTCTGGGTTCACGCACTTGCCTGCTTATTAACGCCGTATTTTAATAGATTCTGTATCAATCCATTATGTGAAACTTGGTCGGAAGCCTTCGATTAATCTAAAGAAACCGCGGCGATCTGATGTCTCTCGTTCGAAGATCAGGAAAAGTCACCAAATGCACCAAGTAATTGTGTTACTGTTGATAGACCGCGCCGCAATGTATGCTGGTTTCTGTAAACATGTTATTTGTTTCGAAAAAAACAAGCATAAACTCTTTTAGAAAGTATGGGTCCAAATATTTTTGCAGCACGTGCATGTCAATGAAACGGGACGATAATTGGCTACACTTTGTTAGTCACTGGATTTGTGGACTCGAATAACATTTGCACAAAGCCAATTCGAAGGGACGCTGCGTTGACTGAGTGACGCTTTGAATGTTTA
Source organism: Ixodes ricinus (assembly GCA_037355805.1). Lineage (NCBI taxonomy): Eukaryota > Metazoa > Arthropoda > Arachnida > Ixodida > Ixodidae > Ixodes > Ixodes ricinus. The sequence continues at coordinate 23,701 of JAZHYW010012807.1, read as the reverse complement.
ATAATTTTAATTTGAATAAATCGTTAGTGGCACATTCCGCATATCGCTTTAGAAATTCATTAGGAATCTGGTCTAATCCACCGGTTTTCTTTGTGTTAATACTAGAGTGAAAGGACACCGGCCTCTGAAATATTAATGTCTGGCATGGACGCAAGTACGCCTTCGTCGTCCTCCCGACCCGCAGAACGATTCCGGGAATCGATAAACACAGAGCTGAATTATTAATTGTACCTCTGGGCCATTGCGATACGATTCGAGATGGCAACGCCGTTCTCTAAAATGCAATCTATGTTCTGTCTTGATGGCGAAAGATGTTTGCAAGCTTTGTGTGCAGCTTTCTTCATAAACCCCGGCAAGGTCACGCCGAAATATTCTCTCCAATATTCTTTATTTTTTTCTTTTAATTCATTTGAGAAAATGACAACGTCATCTTTGCTGTTTTTTTTTTCTTGCGTCGCTGCTTTATTTCGCGTTTTGAATGAGTAATATGAGGTGTTATATGTGGATTTTGTCTATTCATGCGCTTTATTTTTTGGGAGTACATACATCTGCAAGAAATGACTGAGTCTTTTTAAAGTAATTCCACATTGTGTTTACATCACCCGTACCATCGGGACCATATAGAGACATTACCAAATAATCCAGTATGCTTACATCTTCTGCAGTATAAAAATCATACACGCGCGCAACCTGACGTTGGATGTCATTCAATGACGAAGTGTTATTACAATTCATGAAAATAATACTGTGGTCTGAAGTTTCATCGTGAACACCCAAAGCATAATAATGTCACATGTTACTTCTAAAAATCAGGTCTAATACCGAACTGCCTGCATTTCCCCTTCTTGTGTACTCTTTTACAAACTGCGCCATATTAAATGTAAACACCACTTCTAGCAGTAATTGAGTATGTTTAACATCGGTGGCACCAATTTCGAGAGTATCATGTTCAATATTGGGTGGATTAAAATTACCAGCAATAATAAAATGTAATTTATCTATCTATCTATTCTATTTATTTACCCTCACGCTCCGAAGATATTACACAGGGGAGTGGGAAATACAAAAGAGTAACAACAGGCAAAATAAGCACAGTCATATATAAAAAATAACAAGTTATATAGAGCATCTTTAAAAATGCATAGGTCATCAATGGTGGCAATGTCATGAGGAAGGTGGTTCCATTCTACAGAACTGCGCGGAATGAATGAATAAAAAATGCATTAGTGTTGCATGGAAAGGCGCCCACTTTGATCTTATGATCTAAACGACGGGAAATATAATACGGAGGCGTTAGTAGATTGTGACGCATGGCCGGATTAGGATAAATTTTGTGAAAAAGGGACAGACGAGAGTATTGTCTACGCAGAGCAAGAGTGGGTAATGATAACGATAGTTTCATGGAGGTTACACTGGAAGTACGGAGGTAGTTGGAAAGTAGGAAACGTGCGGATTTGTTCTGGACGGCCTCCAATGATTGAACGAAATATTCCATGCCGGGGTCCCAAACGGAGGCTGCGTATTCCAGCTTCGATCTAACAAGCGATTTATAAAGAAGACGTTAGCGAGATGACGGCACAGAACTAAAATTCCTTCTTAAAAAGCCAAGCATGTGGTTAGCATTGTTAATAACATGTTCAATATGAATATTCTATGAAAGATCAGACGTTATGTGGATGCCAAGGTATTTATAACAGTGCACGGGCTCCAGTGGAGCGCTATTAAGGTAGTAAGTAGGACAAACGGCATTACGACGGGACACACGCATTGACTTGCACTTGGTGATGTTTAGTTCCATTAGCCATGTGCGGCACCAGTTAGATATTGAGATTAGATCTGACTGCAAAAAGGTTGTGTCACTGTCGGTAGAAATTTCCCGGTAAATAACACAATCATCTGCAAATAAACACACAGAGGATGAAATGATGGCTGGCAGATCGTTGATGTAAATAAGAAAGAGTAATGGTCCTAAAACCGAACCTTGCGGAACAACAGAGTCAACAGGTGTTAAATGGGAATTAGAGCCATTAACAGTTACGAACTGTGAGCGATGAGACAGAAAATGTTGAATCCACTGAAGAACGCTTAAGTCAATATTAAGTTTACTCAGCTTAAAAAGCAATAATTGGTGACTGACCTTATCGAAAGCTTTCGAGAAAGCGAGGAATACGCAGTCCGCCTGGGACCCGCGGTCAAGAATGGAATGCAGATTATGAGTGAAAGATAGAAGTTGCGTTTCACAGGAAAATATTTTACGAAAGCCATGTTGGTACAGACTGAAAAATGCATTAGAATCAAGAAAGTTGGCGAGGTGGGAGTAGATGACGCGTTCGAAAATTTTGCAAGGAACGCTTGTTAAAGATACTGGACGGAAGTTGTTGGGTGAATGCTTACTCCCGCCATTGTGTAGAGGAACCACCCTCCCCACTTTCCAATCACCAGGCAGACATGATTCCTCTAAGGATTGCTGAAAAATTTTAGTCAAAATGATAGATGAGTATTCCTTAGTGCTCTTTAAAAATTTAGAATTAATTTCATCAACACCAGTGGATGAGGAAAGCCGTATCCAATGCACGTGGTGACGGGGCTCCCTTCCGCTGGCGGGCTTGGCGCGTGCAGAAGCATTTGAGTGAAAAACAGGAAGGGCATTTTTGATGGGTTCCTTGCGCGGCTGCTGAGGGAAAACAAAGATGAACGAAGTTTGAGTTTCTGTAGCGAACAAAATATAACGTTTTTAATTAACTAGAGTGCACGTGGGAGTCCCAGATAGCATTTCGGAACCAGCCTTTTAGATTATGCTTTTAGATTAGGTAGTAAAACATTCGGCCGAGCTCCCATTGAAGCGAACAGTTAGGTAATGTTTTTTTTTACATCATTCACATAAATTAAAAAAGCTGCAGCTTGCTTACAGCAGCATGTAACTAATAAGAGACGCAGCAGATACTCTAACCAACTGTGTTTAAATAATACGACGTCTCACGGTCTCTTCGGCCGCTTGTTCACGTTGGACGTATTCGGCTGGGTGTTCATCTTTCTCTTCTTGTTGTCGCTGCCGTTTAAATCGTCCTCATCTTTATGCGACACCTCGAAGCCCGTGAACATAACTGCTTGGGAGGGTATCGATCGACAAGTTCAGATTGTTCTTTGTATGTTGAACATGCCATGTCTCTGAATAGAGACGTTTTTTTCCCAGTTTATAACCGTGTCCAGTACGAAACTGCTGTCGAAGTCGATGACGCGGTGGCTATTTTCTTTGCATGTTCCGCTAGAGTGTTAAGTTGCGTGTCCTTCTAGTTTACATCATATTTGTGTATACGTAGACGTTCGGAGAAGTTTTTGGTTTCCCCCACATGTGAGGCTTGTTTATCGTATTCCTTGTGCCGACTGCAACAGTTGGCGCGAGGAATACGATAAATAAGAAATTGGGCTTTTTTCTGATGGCAATAATTTGTAAGAGGAAAATTATGCCATTGGTCGAGGCGGGTTTACATGTGACTGCTATGCCGTACGGTAAACATTTCTGCGGAAATGTTTACTTTTCGATCAGCATGTAACTCTGCTCTAAAAGCGCACCTGCTGTAGCACATAAAAGATAACCTATTGAAAATAACACTTTAGTTCTCATGTGTTCTGGGACAATCTCAGACATTGAAACCCTCTAGGCCATCAAATCCCTTAGCCCTTCAAACCCTTTCAGCCCCTCAAGACCCTTCGGCTTTTCGAATCCCCCAGACCTTGTGACCCTTGAACCTCTCAGACCACTCAGCCTTTTAGCTTTTAGACGCCCGAACGACATTGAACTTTACATTAGTGATGCAGTTTAAAACGTTATTTTTAATTTATTTCAGACTTTGAATTTTACATGGAAGTTGTAGCTTAAAAAGACGATAAGAACCAGCGTGAACAGTGGCTCGAATGCGGGAGCCGCGACCAAGCCCACGAAGTGTAGAGGGCAGAATTCTAAGTCGAGAGAATTAAAACGAAATTAAAAAATATAGTTTTCTCTCACCTGTACCACATAAAAAATAAAAAATTAAGAAAATTATAAAAAAAGAATTTAATAAATTCAAATGGAAGCAAGGGGAGAAGCGCCACCACCCCACCCTCCCGAAACGAGCCTCCAATATCCGCGGTGCATTTATTGTTTTCCTTTGCAACATAAATAATACATATACACACATACGCACATAGGTATGTATAGTTGTTCTTGTTGACTCTTGTTTCTTGTTTCTTCAACCATTGTCCTTAATGGTTCTTGAGTTGTTCTCAGCTGCAAAATATCAATATGATAGAACAGACAATGAATATATATTTGTATGTATGTTTCGATATTCATATTTACAAACACTTGTATGTAGAATAGTTTTTATTGTCTATGTTTCAGAAGCTAGTAAAAATTTCACCTGATTAGATTGTACAGTTTTGTGTTATGTATTTATGATCTAAATTTGGATTCAAAATTGCAGTTACCGTAATAAGTCTGACTAAATTAAAGCTTAATGATACAATATTGGAGGTGTTTTTTCATAATTCCCGCTGCTGTTTTGTATTAAAACCCCAATTAGTTTTTGTAAATGTTGACAATTGTGTTGTGTGTTTTATAACTTTTTCTCTGATATATTCTGCATGGGGTAGAAGGATAGATTAGTCTTCGTTAGTCTTCTACCGGCACCAAAATACATACAGTGGCCTTTAGAGCGATTAAGGTTAAGTCGGTATTCTTTGGACCATTCAGAAACTGTTCTTAAACTTGTATTCGCAATGTACTCTAGAGCTCTTTTAGTTGCACCAGAGATAATCAAAATGTATAATCTGCACATACTTGGATGTTTACTGAATAAGGCAAGTCTATGTTTAGCAGTTTCGAAATTAAAATATCCCAGAGAAGCGGACTTATGGGGGAGCCTTGAGGGCATCCCAGTTCTGCAGATTGTCTTACCTCACCTGCATGAGAGAAGTATAATATTGATATATTTTGGAAAACAATTTTTTTAGTAAGTTATACAAATTTAATTGGCACTAGTTTTCTATTCAATAATTTAAAAGAAAACGATACCAAACAAATTCGACCGCGCTTTGGAAGTCTGAGGAGATTAAAATTGAATGTTTATACAGGCTTTATTTTCTTCAATTCTGTGTTTATATGATAAAGAGCATTTGAAGCTGATTTAGTATCAGTGAATTCATTTTGTTTTGGATGGAACAAAATTTTTTATATAAAAATGATAAAGACGAGAATTTATTAGTCGTTCTAAAACGCTTCCATATAATGAGCTTTTTTTAATTGGCCTATATGAACGAGCGTCGTCTGTTGCTTTATCAGCTTTGTTTAACAGAATTAATTTAGACTTTATCCGCTCTATTGAATAGTAGCTATACTTGAGAGCACTGTTGAATATATTTAATACAAATTGTGGATGTGAGAAGAAAATCGATTGCCTTATGTTCGAGGTTATATTATCTATCCCTGGACTACTTCTAGGCTTGAGTTTTTGATGGTATTCTCAACTTCACTTTTAGTCAAAGAAATGTCATCGGGGTATATATTTCCATAATAATATTTGCTCTGATCTCTTTTTGTGCAGGTGTATTTATTTCGGAATTATCATTTTGAAATAAGCATTGTTATAGGTGTGCAAGTGATTCAGAGTGTCTGTGGTTAAAGTGCCATCTTCTTTTAGTATGAATCGAATTATAATTGGTTTTCTGAGTTTTTCAAAAGCCATTTTATAAGGTATTTCAAAAATGTTTCGTTGTTCTTTATCTGTACAAAATATTCGCCATCAGGTATCTTTTCCGTTAGAAATTTCTGTTTTATATTCTTGAAGATTTCATAATAAGCGTTTTTGAACTTTTATTTTAAATATGTATTTTTACACCATTGATAACGGCGTCTATGAGCTCTTACCTTTTTTCGCATAATGTCTCATTTGTTTGTTCACCAAGGACGTGTCCTGTGTGTATGTCTGACATTACGCATAAATTCGTTTCTATATCTTTGGATTTTTATAGAAAATATATTTAATACTATTTTTAGTTGGAAGACTGAGGTTATTGGTGTTATGCCTAACTGTTTGAACCAACGTTCGTTATGAAGTTTATTTGTTAAGTTCATGTCTCCTTTTTTAGTTAATTGTTTTACTCGTATTTTTTTCGTGAATTAGAGAAAAGAATGTGTACTATGATCATTGAGAGAATCAGTTTCCAGAACTTTCCAAAAGACTACTTTTGATAGCATATTTGAGATTAGTAACGTTATGTCTATCCATCTTTTACAATTAATTGTTTCGAAAGTAGGTATCAGTCACTTTTGTTTATGGTTGTTGTTTTTAGGTAACATAAATTCAATGAGTTATCGTCGTTGACCTGGTCTATCTTTTCCCGAAACACTACTTTTGGCATTAAAATCTTTTCCTATAATTAGGTTTCCATATGTTATATTTTGTAATTGGTCACCTAATGTGAATATGTATTCGGTAAAATTACTTGATGGTGAGTAATATAGGCAAACTAGTATAATTTTTTGTAGTCACTTTGTATTTGTACTATTATTTTGTCACGTTCAGTTTTAATGGGAAATGCTGCATAACCTTGATTTCTTATAACTATATCACATAGCGGTTTCAGTTCTGCAACAGACACTATATCGATCATTGAACATCCTACTAAATGTATGTTTGGTATATAGTAGGGTTCTTGAATGAATAGTATGTGTGGTTGGAGATCTGTTACAACTCAAGAGAGGTTGTTTGCTGCTGCTCTTGAATATGCTGTTTATTTGAAATAGTTTTAAAATTACAGCCATTTTATTTATCATTTTTTGTTTTGTTTTTCTTGAGTTGGTGGTTTTAGTGAGTAATGTCAAATTTCCTTATTTCCATTTGTTGTTTCTATAAGGGGCATGTTGTGTCGTAAAAATACTGTGTTGTTGGATGTGCTGTGTGTTGCCTCTCATCCGATTCGCCGCATGCAGTGTAATTTCATTTCGCTGTTGCACCTAACCTCATGCTGTGCTCCACAGCGTGGGCACATGGGCGCATCACCTTAGCAGTACCGGCGCGTTTTCCCATACTGACAGTATTTTGAGCATCGTACCACGTGCAAGTATTCTGTGATTGGACATCTGGTCCAACCAGGATATATGCATTTTTTTCCTTTTAAGTTTTTGTAAATATGTGGGTGAGCCAAAGTGGAAATTCCGCTGAAGTGGTCTGAAAAGATGGATCTGATGGTGACCTGTTTCTTTGTGAGTTCTATATCGTTCTATTCTGCCAACTTCTGAATGACAGTTTCGCGGGTGACTGACGGACCAACTTCCATGACTTTGATCTATGGTCTGAATTGAGTTGGGCATATTGGTGTTAGAATTTCCTTTTCCACCTCGTGTGTATCAATGGCAATCATTCGTCTTTCGAGTCCTGCTTTGTTCGCTGCCTGTACGCAGACTCCTTGGGATCTTATGCTTTTATTGAAAACCTGTTGGATGTTAAGGTCTGCAGGATTAAAGTGGGATGTCAACGCTCGCCAGGTGTTGACTTCTAGTGTTTTGCCAAACACCAGAATTGTTTCCCTATGTTATTCTTTCTTGCCCGGGAGGCTCCGATCCAGCCGCACTTTCTGCAGAACCCCGCTACGCTATGGTCACTGCTTCCTCAGATGCAACCAGCGAGGCGTAGGTCACTGGGACAGCCCGGTCCTGCTGGGAGTGCAGCTGGTCCACCTTGTCTTGCAAGTGAGCGACTTCCATGGCCAGGAGTATGAGAGTGTCGCCGAATTCACTGATGTTTTTGCATAGGTATGACCATGATACGTGAGTGTAGAGGCAGTGACCCAAGCGGCGGAACGGCAGCGGCGATATTCATATTCGTTGACGCACCCACCGCTCGCGATATCTCCCTCACCCTCGAGTGCCGCACGCATTTTAGCGACAATTAATTTTCAGAGTCATGTGCGCATTATCAGATGCGCGCTCGCTCTCGTGGCCGCGGCGCATAGGAGAACGTCATGGTGGCGAGCACGCATATGACGCGCATGCTATCGTGCGCGCGGCAGAGGAGGAGGAGGGAAGTATCGCACGGGGGTGGTGCGTCCAAAAATCTGATGACCGCCCCTGCCGCGCAGCGTCTTCGCTCGTCGCCCGCTAGACAGCGTGGGATGTACTCGATATTTGGTCGCCGCTCGCGGATTCCAGTTTCTATCTCTAACAAGTGTACTCGAGCCCGGGTGCAAGCAGCTGCAGAAAAAAGTGATCAGACAAAATACGGACAATCTAGTGTTTGTTGCAAAATAAAATTACTTTCTAGGTACTCCCAACGCAACTGAGTGCATTCATTAGATGTACGGTAGTTCAACTAAAAAACCGATCAGGTGCACCACACGCGTACATGCGCACTGTCAGTAGCATGTTTAGCGTATAACCACGGATTCGAAACCAACGCCCACCACCGTTGAGAAATTCTGAGCATGGACATGATGTTGTTCATGGTGTCATCGCGGTGGCGTCATCGGCGTATTTTTCGCTCGCTGGATGAGATTCTGAAGCCAGACGGACGAAGAGGAGCAAAACACAGGGCACTGAAACACCTTCTTTTCGACCTGTACACTGATCTGCTCTAGGATATAGGTCCCACGCCTGTGTACGGGAAGCAGACTCTGATCGCTCACCCGTTGCGGCCGCCTGATACAAAATTGGCCAAGCTGCTTTCCCGGCGCATATATCCTGAGGGGTCATGTGATCTCGCCTACAATCCCGTTAAAAAGGTCTTTGACGGGTGCCGCGCTCTTCTTGATAATATATAAACAGGCCCCCCAGGTCTTTAAAAAAAAAACTTATTGGACTCTTGCGATTTTTACAAATTTTAGAATACCGTCAGTCCCCATAGAAAACTTCGACGAACATTGGAAACCCCTCAAACATCTCGAAAGATACGTCAAAACATTTTAGAAATCCTGGTGGGCCCCACAGACGTTTTTCTTAAATAGGATATGCCACTGCACATCTGTCTGCCAAAATACGATTTAGATAATAAATTCTTCTTAATTTTGTGAGAATCGCTTTCATTACAAAGAGCGGATTGAAGTACACGGAAAACAATCTATTTTAAGGCGAAAGTCATGCACAATGCTCTCTTGCACAAACGTGATGCACTTTGAACTCAATAAATATTTCTTTGCCTTGTGTTATCTCTTTCACCGAGAAGAGCTGGAACATAAGCTACCTTTCTTGTTTAAAGTTTAAATGGAGAATCGCCTCCATTTAAACTTTAAACTTTCAACAAGAAAAATGCCTAAATAAAGTCGCAGCCCATTGCACCTGAATGCGCGATGCCAGTATACTTCTTTTTGCCGTGCGATGAACTGAACCATTGAAGCTAACCAAGTGCCGTATGATTTGCATATGACCCTCGTGAGGGGACAAGCGACGCGTGGGGCGTGTAGTGCCGTGATACGTTCGTGATGCTGGATTGCTTGAAATTGCTCGCTGCGTTTCATCGTAAGTAGAAACAGATTATGCTATCGCTCCGGCGCGCACCCTGGCTCAGTCCAGGGGAACTATAGAAGATGCTTATATTTGTCTGATATTGAAGAAATATTTTAAAGTCATAAGTTAATAACATCAACGCTCAGACACTTATTGCCACTAAGCAATAACGTAAAACATACCAACGGCATCCTCCCAACAGCTTTTCTGAGGTAAGCTTTGATAGCCACAAACAGAACTATGTCCTCTAGAGGGGGCACAAACGGCTCTGGTTTGTGCCTAATCTGTAGCTCTAGCTGTCCATGAGCCACGAGTCAACAGCGACTTGAACCTTTCCACAGCCCTTGATTCCGCTGCTTGGGATACAAATTTAGCATCTGGCATGCATCGTCTGCTTAAGGAATAGAAGGTCCTTCCATGGAGACGCGAGGCGTAAGTCAAACAAACGACCACTTTCTACAATTTCTAGAAATGGTGGATCTTCAGGGTGATGCTTGAGGCATAATTGCAATGACCTGGTATATGTTGACACGAAAATATTTGCTAGAGTGAGCTTCCATGGCATTAAGGTTCCGTCGAATTGCAGAAACCTCGGTCATAGTCGTTACCTGGCAACTCGGGAGCCATAGGCCGGCACTTTGACTCACAGCCAACAAGACGGTAGTCAATGCATTTCTGATATGACACCAAACTAAAAAAATAATTTCATACTGATTAGAATTTAGGCAAGATTAGCATAGTCACAGAAATCTGCAAGATTCGCATCACCCAGTTAACTGTCATTCAATCAACGACGTTCTTATGTACTTTAAAAATATGGCTATAAAAATGCCATCACCAAAAGATACCTTAAGTGTCCGCTAGCACATAAGAAGCCGCTTTACAAGAAAAATGTGAATAGCAGTTCACAAAGAAAACATGAAAATACTGCGCTCCCTAACCTTAGCTTCGACAAAGAAGCGCCCTACTTCGACAAAGGTGTGCTCTTTTTTCGGCCATAGCATCAACGATACAGCCACGTGATAGGGATATAATGAACCTTTAGGTTGGATTGGGGATGTAGCCGGACTGATCAATTGGCTAAATGTTTACCGAGTAAACTGCATGGACCGGAATATCCTTCCTCTGTTGGTGAGCTGTTGTCTCTGGAAAATAAACGATCTTGGGAAGAATATCTATCCATGCTAAAAGTCGCGCTAGTTTGCGTAGTTAGTTTTAAGAAACCATTCATGCGTCTGAGATGCTGTCGGTCAGCTTGCGAATCTGCATCACAAACTCACATTATGTGCTATCCCCACTGAACATGACTTTAATCGTACCCGCTCCCCATAGGCGCGCACGCAGAAGCAGGTCAAAGGACAGCTTTGCAAGTTTTCCTATGCTGGCCCGAAGTCGGGTCTGCTAAGCCACAAGGGGAGTTTCGTTTTTTTGGTTAGCCGTTAAGCGCGAAACCGATGTGTGTCAAAACTGTCCGGTGCAACGTGCGACCCGTTGGAGAGATGGCTGTTCGGACTCGCCACCCACGACAGTTTGAGAGATATTCTTGACGCCTTTTCACTGACAAGTTGAGTACGGCATGGAAGAAATTCTTAATGTACGTCCTGTTTCTTAAGACAGCTTCCTACCCTCGACAATGTTTCGACATCTCGTACACGTAGAGCACGTGCTCATAGCAGAAGCACGGCCAAAGGCCTTGAGCGTGTGCAGAAGGCCGAGCTTTCAAAACAGACATCCTACGGTTCTCACATTGTCAGTGACTACAGCTCCCGACGCGCCATTTTGCGTGATTCCGCCCAGTTGCGGTGTCACTACAAGGAGACTCTGCCACCATGCATCAGCGTCCCAGTGTTCCCCGACTCCTGTCGACCGTGGTAACGTCTTTTCACGAAGGTCATTAAAAGCATATATTTTACCTACTTAAAACAAATTCAAAATGTGTGATTGCCAACCCAAATATAATCCGTTTAACCTTGCGATGGAGAGCAGCAAAGCTTACGAGTCATCCCCACCGCTGAAATCGTTTCACGTGACTTCGCAATGCCTAAGCGGAAGATTATATGATCTTCCGCTTAGGCATTATATCATCTTCCGCTTATATAATCTCTTCCCCCTCTTGGTTCGTTTTTTTTTCCACTTTTAACCAGGTTTTGGAAAATAAAATTTCAGTTGTGTTTGAGACTTTCGAGTGTGTGTGTCGTTACCTGTAGTTTCGGTATTCTTTAAAATCATTATGTATAAACGGCTGTGTCAATAAAGTTTAATAGGAGCGTTTGAGACGTTTTGTTTTTGTCCCCTTCGTCTGTCGTCTCCAGTTTTTTTTAGAAATGTGTAACATAAATTAGCTTATTTTAGTAAAACATATTAAATAGCGCAAAAAAGACAAGGAAAAGAAGTATGCAGGACAGGCGCTATCCTGTATTCATAGCGCCTGTCCTGTATACTTCTTGTCCTTGTCTTTTTTGCCCTATTTTATATGTTTTACTAAGATGAACCAACTAGCTCAACAACGTACCCTACTTAGCTTATCAGTTTGCTTACTCTTTCTTCAAATGATATTGTATCGGTCATTGATACAGGTGATAACATACGTCTTTTGCAGACGATTGCACTGTTTTTTACGGAAGTGGCTTTGAGCTTAGTTCAGGCTCCATTAGATATTAACTTGCAATATATTGTGTCACTGCGATGATTGGAAATGGAGCTACATTTTACAGTAAAGATACTCATTCATAATAAAAAAAATTACAGCATTTCTACAAGATCGCTGACTTCCGTTTCACTAGTGCGTGAGTTTAAGGACACTGGCGTAGTTATATTTGACAATCTTTCGTGGTCTTCTCACGTCATAATTATCTGCACCCCGGCATATAGAAAGTTGGGTTTCCTTAAAAGAAATTTAAAGAAGACATCGGCTACAGTCTACAGATATGTTACCCACTTAACACTTATAAGTAAGACCCGAGTTGGAGTACGGTATTTTTGTTTGGGACATTTTTACTCAAAGGACATATGGTAATTGGAGATGGTCCAACAGCGAGCTGTTTGCTTTATTTATAGGAAATAGGGAACGTTAGGTTCACCTACGCTAATAATGGAGACTATCTGGATACCGGCACTGCAGCTAAAAAAAATTGCCCGAGTTCAATTTTTTTTACAGGAAGGTCAACTGCGCTTTGATATTTTACATTATTTTTTACCTGTTATTAACAAGGACAACGCGACATAGACATCAGTTTTCCCTAACTACCGTTCTTGCGCGTACTAATATATTAAAATTCAGCGCCTTTCCCCGATCTATTAACAATTGGAACTCCTTACCAGAGTGTCGAACCGAAATTTTTATCGGTTCGGTTCCGGTTCGGGTTCACGGCTTTCGGTTCGGTTCCGGTTCAGTTCCGGGGAGCAAAAATAACGGTTCAAACCGGTTCGAACCGGTTCGAACCGGTTTGAACCGCTAAATTGAGAATACATTTTCCGCGTTGTTCTGGCAATATACACTATTTACGCCGTGAAACGATCTACTATACAGTTTCTTCGATCGTCCGTGCAATTTACTTTTGTTTTTAGGTACCAGAAATATGAAATTCAGTTATTTAATTTCGACGCAAGAGTAGAAGAAAATCTACATTAACGTATGTTACGTCGTGTTCATACGACTCAACATCCCTTTGTTTACCAGTAACATATAGTTTACCTGAATCAAAATGTTTAAGTACAAGAGTAAAGAGTTGAGCTTGTTGGTACATACATCGTAAATAAATCAGCTTGAAATTTAGAACTATACTGTATTTTCTTGTCCTTTCTTCGTGTTTAAGTAAAATTCTAAAGTTCAAGCTGATACTATTTACACGGTATAAAATGTTGTCGCGAAGTGTGGTAGGTCGCCTAAAATACCCGTGATTAGTACAGCTTTGTGTCGCAGTATTAAAAGTGAAATCGTGATTGTGTCCTTGAACTAAGGAATTAATTACATCACATAAAATTATGAAATGAGCACCTCGTGGCCATATATATCATGAAATATGGTTTACGAAATACGCTTCACAATATATATGTATATGATGACGACACAACTGAGCTAAAAGCAATGAAATTTTCAAAATGTCACAAAAGTTTTAGGATAATTCCTTTCAGTCTATTTTTTATAGAAACACCGAGCGGAAATCAAAATGCTTGTTGTTCTAACCAAACATTGTTTGCACTCAGCACCGCATGCATGCGACTAATCATGCATCAAGGAGTAATCGCAATTGTTCACTCTAATCTATACGCACCTTCGCACTCAGATTGAATCTGGCCCAAAATAGCGCTTGCCCAAGTGAACATTTTCTTATACAGGACAAGCTGGCATAGCCTGGCTGTGGAGGTTTAGTTCTTGACAAGATGCCGGCCAATTTAATTTGCAAATGAGCATCACCCTTGCTAATTGATGATTTTAACGCCATAGCGTTAAGGAGCTCATGTCGCAGAAAAGCCGATGTCGGTGGCGTGACTGAAAAATCCTGATTGGTCGATAGGGTTATGACGTCAGAGCTACATGCCCTCGCGCAAGAATTTCAAACAACCCACAATGCTCACGTGAAACGTGACATCACGCGTGGAATGAGAGTGATTAAAACATGACATGTAATGCGAATTAAAGGTCGCCGTATGTCTCAATTGATTTCACTTTTTAAAATAATTCCTTTGCCTTAAAGAAAAAAAATTAAGAATTTTAGGCGGGATTCGAACCCACGACCCTTCGGTTGCGAGTCAGGCACTTTTGACTAGGCCACGCGAGGCACGCTTACGCGGCAAAAGCGAATGCGATGCAAACGAGGCCCGTTAACGCTATCGCGTTCCACTTTTAAAGGCGAAGCTTAAGCGTCCTCCAAGATTCTTTTTTGTTAAGTAAAACGAAGTAGTATTTCACGTTCTACTCGACATGGCAGCTACTTAATTGGACACTTTCTGACGGTTTGCGTTCGTAATCGTCATAGTTCCGCCGCGCGCCCCTGTTTACTTTGTTTTTGTCCAGCCCACAGACACATTAAATTAATGTTCACCACGTAAAAGAGGCAATAACAGACTTCTATATGTTTGAGAAGTTATATGTGTGAGGAACACATAGTTATTTAAATTAGCTTCAAAATCAGAAATGTGTGTAAGGCGCCGTCCCGTATCACTTAAAACGTGCCTGTCGAGGATAAAAACGCCGGAAAAGATTTGCAGAGAACCTTTCAGATAATTTGGGGGGCATTGCTTTAGGGTGGTCGGCCCTTAATTTATGTTGTCAAATATTCAGTTAGTAATCAAATATATTTTTATAATGATCAATAAATTTTACTTTATAAAGTTCACATAACCGCTTGAGACCGACGCGGAAGGACGATACTCGAAACTACGCTAGCTGTGGAGTCTGCGTAAAAGTGTTTTTCTGTTTGCTGATTGGCAGTGTGAAACATCGGCTTGCAGGGTATGCCAAAAAGGACTCTGTGCTCACATGATAGATTGGAAGTCAAATGCACGAAATGTTCAAAAAGAGAGAGATAATTAATGTTATTTTTCTAAATAATCCCTTACAGAACGCCTTACTGCAAAAAGAGATGCGTAAAGATGCACGCAATGAAATTCATAATTTTACATAAATAGCGCAAAGGACAGACGAATATTCCTAAAATCTTAGTATAAATCACATTTCATCAGCTTGCATGAGCTCGAAACTTCGCTAAATACTGCCTCGGGAGGCTAATGTTATATTCGGTTTTACCTGCACTTGTTTTTGGGCCCTCACTTTACAACACTATGCTTGAATAGTCATGCGCTCTAACATTTCTCTATGCTGCCGTATATCATCGCGAGACTGCTATAAATACTGCACAACTTTACAATTAGGACATCTATTGCTAGTGTTGCGAACATCACATTTCACCAGAAAGCTTAACTGTTTACCATGGTATGCACGTGACGTCATCACACTATAGGCTGGTAGTCATTGTGATTTCTTCTTGCTGCGAAAATCGAATTTGATGGTGCAAATTGCACGCTGCAGGAGGTTCAAGCTCATTGAAAGCCAAGTATTTGAAAGGCACGTATTATTATTCTTAGTGCATCGTCGTGAGGAACGGCGCGAACGTCTGGCACGACAAAAACGTGCTTTTTTTGGCAAAAGCGTTTTTGCAAACAAAGTAGTTTCCGGGGTAACGCTTTTTGGTCTGCGCCAAAGATGTGGGGAAGAGGAGCCTTTACAACACAGTATGTTTTTAAAACTAACCCCCCTCCCCCCCCCACACACACACACACACGCACACACACACACTTCTTTTTACAGCGGAGCTGTTAAAGGCTAGTTTCCCCAGTATCGTGTCCGTCAGCAAACAAATGATGACACTACACTTTGGACAGCTACCGCCATCTATACAGTGACGACGGCAACCAGACAAACGGCTGGCCGGTTGTCTGGTTGCTGCCGTTGCGTATAGATGGCGGCAACCTCTCCAGCCTTTCCACGTCTGGCTTGCCGACTTGCGGCCGGCCATTACTTCATTCCCACCATAGTACAGCTTCGCTGGTCTTCCTTCTTCGCCAGAGTGGAAAGGCTGAAAGTATTCCTGAGGAATTGCCTCCTCCGTTTGTGTGTGCTAATTCGACAATTTTATTTGTCACTTTTTAACAGCAACCCTTCATTGCTTTTATTTTGCACCCCGTGAAGTTTAAAGGGGTCCTAAAACAATGTCGGGTTGGAATGTTCATGAATTTTCCGAGGCGTACTGGTCCTAGTCTGGCCCAAGTATACTCGCACAGGCCGCCACTGATTCAGACGCTTCTTTGTCGCGGTGAAATTGCGAGGATAAAATGAGACTATTTCTTTTAGTCTTGCCTTCGCAAAGATTGATGTCGTAATTGTGGGATCAAAACCACCCGCCTAACGACAGTCGAGCGCGGCTCATGGATTGGACAAGAGAACTGCGTGAGCACTATACATCGGCTCGTAACAATCAATGCCTCTGCGGACACTTGGGTAGCGGCTCGTGTCCAACTACTGCTGTGATGAGATTAGCCGAATTCTTTTAACGTTAATTGGCGGCATAAGATAGGCACCAGGCCACGTGGCCGCTTCTGGCTCCGAGTTGAGGGGATGAACGATGCTCATATTTTTCTAATTTTTTGGCGACTGCCATTGCCTAGAAAAAACAGCAAAGCCAAGTTTAATCAATTATTAACGTTAGGGAGTGATCCTGAGTAGTATTTAGTGGTGTATGGAAATCTTTTTATAGCTCCTTTAAGCAAAATACAGAGGGGGTCGAAACTTGGGCAATAACTTGAGAACGACGCTCGTGTGAGACTTACAGCGACTGCCAACGTTCGGCTGTCCCTCTGAGGTCACTAAAATCTTTTTTTTATAGGTATTCCTTCCGTACACACATGTAGCTTTATGTAACGTCATATTAATAAGTCGCATTTAGTCATTTCAATACTTCTATTCTCGGGGACATCTTTCGGATGCAGTTCAGCAACAACGAAAAAATGTTTGGGTGCCTCAATGATATAAAATTGGTCTTGAAACATATTTTTGTACTTTCAATAAATACTGTTAAGAAGTAACCCCTGACGTTGATAGCTTGCGAAAACATCCGTTAGTTTCCCCTCCGCGTAATAGCAGATGCAGAAAAAATAGAGGAAAGAGACAGCTGTCGATCCCCTCCTCAACTCGCCATTTGAACAAGCGGCCACGTGATCTGACGCTAATTATATACCGTCAGTGTTCATCATAGTCATGCCCTAGGCGGCTAGGGTTTGGAAATCAAAAGCTTGGGCTGAGCTTCAGATATTGTTAGAATTGGGCTATTATCATATTTAATTGACATGAGCCGTTATCCGAATGTTTGGCGATGCTGATTGTCATGAACCCGAGCACTCGACTAAAGGTTTTGAAAATCGCTTACGTCACGGTGTCACGTCACTCTCGGTACAAAATCGTGATGTCATGTTACGTCACGCTGTCAACAAGGTTAATACATCTAGTGACTTCCTCAAGTTAAATCGAGTTGACACCGTGAGTCACGTGACGTCACGAGGTCACGTGACATTACTTGACAACATGTATTGACACCATGACGTCACGTGACAACGTGACACATGGTTAATCATAGTGCCAATACAAAAGCGCCACGAAAACCCACAATTTATCATACATTGCAATTCTGTACATGACGATTTGATCAATATATAGAAATACAGCCGCCAATTTTTTATTCCCATATGTTCATTTTCTGATACTTAAAAAAAAAAAATTACCTTGAACCGTTTTGAACCGGTTACCGTTATATTTTTTTCGGTTCGGTTCCGGTTCAGTTCCAAGATGGCGGCGAAGATTTCGGTTCGGTTCAGTTCCGGTTCGGCTAAAAATAACGGTTCTGTTCCGGTTTTCGGTTCGGTTCGGTTCCGGTTCGACACCCTGCTCCTTACCATTTGAACTTTCGGTGAAACCTAACTTTGTTCAAAACGTAGAACGTCTTGCGGAACATGGTTGCCTTGGTTAATTATATTCTTGTATGTCAAACCATTTTGTAACATAACTATTTATGGTTGACATTTTTCCTTTTTTATGGCTGTATATTTGAATTGTTCTTCATTCTTTCAGTTAGATATATATCTAACTAATATATATATATATATATATATATATATATATATATATATATATATATATATATATATATATATATATATACTCGTGTATTTCTTTGCTGTTTTGTTATCGTTCTCAATTTGTTCGCCCCTCCTACCAGAACCCCTTGGATCTGTAGAATTGACTAAATAAATAAAAATTAAAAGGCTGCCGCAACAAAAAAGCCCGTATTCCTGTCTGCATAGCCGAGTCGGCGTAGCTATCAAGTGGAAAGTGTCCTAGAAGTCCACGAGCGTGTGCCAGAGTGCACCACCATGTTTGTTGCACTAACCAAAGTGCGAAGATCTTAATAGCCACCACCAAAAAAGGGGGGTGTTTTAACACGTGACAAAGGTCCAACAAGGGCCCCACGTGCGTATTGTTCCCAATGGTAACCGGACAAAAGCTCACCGGACAAAAGCTCACCGGACAAATGCTCACCGGACAAAGCTCACCGGACAAAAGCTCACCCATTCTTCCAAAGACCCGGACAAAGCTCACCTCTTTTTTCCGATTTACCCGGACAAAAGCTCACGCCGGAAAAAAATATGGGCTATATGTAGGGTTCGAAGTTTCCGGTTTATTTTTTGAACATTCAATGTACTTTTTTCGGTGTTTATTTTAAAATCAAAGTTTGTGTTTTTTGGTGTATATTCATTCCTTTAAAAGTTTACCGGTTTATTTCGGTGAATACGAAAGAAACACCATCGGACTTCATGTGCTCCCTAATGCCCGCTGCGGCTCTTCCAATGCATTCTAGTGATCCGACTTTATTGTCGTGCGGCAGTATTTGCACAAAAAAGAGACGTAGTCTTTGCTACAACTTCGCGGAAGAGAAAGTAGTGTAGGAGGGTATTAACGGCTTTTCCGGATGTCCTCTGAAGTGCCTGAAGCGAAAAAGCTTGAGACCAGCCCACACCTGAACCTTTTTTTTTCTTTTTTTAGGACCGGTAAGTTACTTTTTAGGACCGGTAGCTTGTTCACAGAAATCACGGATATATATCCCGCCAATGCCAACCCAAGACTTCATTTGTTGCATGTGGGTCACGAAGAGGACAGACAATGCCGAACCTTGCAACGTTTTCTCTCTCCCCCCCCCCCCACACACACACACACTCGCCCACTTTAACACGGTTTAAAAAAATGACCTTTTTCGGTTAAAACCGAAATCCGGAAAATGGGTTCGGCGTGCTTTTATCGGTGTAAACTGAAAACTCCTAACCATAAGATTGGTCACCCTTCACGTTGGTGATGAGATAAGCCATACCGAAGCAACGTTTTTCGTACGAAAATCTAGGTCACCCCAACTAACGTTTGTCTTTGTTCATACCCAAGCAGGCTCAAGTCGGAAAGCCCTAGTATCTCGTCGACTAGCCTTTTGTTACCCATATTCTTTGATCTTTGCCGGTAGTTTGTACGTCGGGCGCTATATAAGGTAGTTGCACGATGCTTCTAGTTACACTTCTTTTTCTACCATGGATTTGACTCTGTCAAACAAGGGGAAGAAAAAGTTTTACTTGATGTGTACGAGTACGTGAAGAAGATCTCCAAGAAAGACTGGACCCGGTGGCAGTGTCGACATCAAAGAGGTTTTGGATGCGAAGGAGCTATCACTACAGACCTTGCTGTGAGTACCTAGCTGATAGTTACTTTTTATATGTGTGTTCCTTGCAGAGCTTGTTTATAGCCCGTCTGGATGTAGAGAAAAGTTTTTACAGGACAATTAGAGAAAATGGCGACGTTTCTTTGTACTTTATCGGGTAGACTAGGAGCGCGTTCTCGACTGTTTTTTGCACAGCTTTTCAACAGCAGCTAATCAAATCTTTCTTTTTGAATGCTTTTTCAGATTATCTCGGCACTGGTCCTCAGTCGAGCACACTAACGCGAATGATGCAAGCGCGACCGAAACAATGAAGCTGAGGGCCAGCTAAAGCGAAAAGCCACCGACACTTCCGAACCTCCAAGCCGGCTTCTCGCCGAAGCTCTGACTGAAACTTCAGAGCAAGTCCGCGCGAACGTTGGAGACCTGAAACTATTCGTCGAGACTTGCGTCGACAGCGAAGCAAAGTGCGCCCGCCAGAGCCGTCGACTTTAAGGGACCTTCACGTACAGGACACCTGGGCAACAACCGGAGGAGCGCGACCAGAGCCATTTCTGTTATATGACAACGGGCAAGAGCGCCAAGACCGCATGCTGGTTTTCTCTACCCACGAACAACTCGCAGCGTTAAGCAGTAGCCGAACATGGTACATGGATGGCACGTTTTCGGTGTGCCCCCGGATATTCAGGCAGCTATACGTCTTGCGCTGCAAATTGGGAGACAGTTCGCTGGCCTGTGTGTACGCACTCCTTTCGGGAAAAAGTCTGTCGACTTATGAGGAACTCTTTCAAGTGATCCTGGATAGCTGTGAGGAGAAGGGGTACCACCCGGACCCCGCCGTCATCATCAGTGACTACGAGATTGCCGCTATGAAAGCCGCAAAGAAGGTCTTCGGGGGAGCACGTTACCACCAGAGGCTGCTTCTTTCACCTATGCCAAAGCACGCACAAAAAGGTAAGCCAAACCGAACAGCTATACTTTCCTGATATCCATAGCGTAAGCAGAATTCGCTGTGTCACTTTGAAACAGCTGCCTGTAATGATATCAAGTTTCCAAAAAAGTACTTATACCAGATCATTTAACGAAACAAACATAAAAATGCTGCGGGTAACATTTCTTGATATTAGTGAATGGGCCCTCATATCCTTCGAGGAATAATCGGAAAGAATGCTACAATAATATGATGGCAATCTTTATGAGAGCTGTTCTTTATTGCTTGTCGTTTCAAATATTTCGCAGGTTCGGGAGCTGGGCCTCTTGGGTCAATACAAGGCTGACGATTGCTTCAGGAAGCTGTGCGGAATGCTCGACGGCCTGGCGTTCTTACCACCGCAGCTTGTGCCCGAAGGGCTCAGCTACATCAGGGGGAAGGCTACCGGTGACATCGAGGATCTCCTGGACTACTTCGACTCGACGTACGTTAATGGGCCCTTCCGAATCAGCTCTGCCGCAGCTAGCGCAACGAGTGCTCCACTGGCTGTGACCCTGCGCCGCCGACAACCGGAGTTTAAACCAGAGCTCTGGAACGCACACGAGGCCACACTGCGTGACGAAGACAGGACCAACAATGCCTGTGAAGGATGGAATAATGGGTTCCGGAAGCTTGTTGGCCACGCCCACCCAAGCATCTGGAGGCTGATCGAATGCCTCCAACAAGATCAGGCACTGGTTAATACAGCTTTGATCAAAGAACGAAGAGGCGAGCCGCCGGTGAAGAGGATCCGCAAGACGACCAAGCGCCTTCAGAACCGCTTGAAGACCATCTGCGAGCACTTCCAACTGCATGAAGATATACCGAGACTGCCGGAGGCAGTGGGGGAATGTATCCGTTTTTAAGAGATAAATGATTATGTTTTCAAACCTCAACATACCGTGTACCAGGTCACATCACTGTTAATATTGCATTTTAGCGTAGCACGATTATATCTATCCAAGCTGTTTGAGCCCTTGCTCAGGGTCCAAGTGAAACTTTCCCCTGGTGAGCTTTTGTCCGGGCCTGTAAAAAATAGTGAGTGAGCTTTTGTCCTGGTCTTTGAAAGAAAGGGTGAGCTTTTGTCCGGTGAGCATTTGTCCGGTGAGCTTTTGTCAGTGAGCATTTGTCCGGTGAGCTTTTGTCCAAATTCGTTCCCAATGCAATAAATAAAAAAAAATAAGGCTGCTTAGCTAAGTCGACAGCGCGCTTTGCTCCCACGCGGGTGGCCGGTTTCGGAATCCTGCCATCGCTTGTGAATTTATATTTTGTAATTTAATAGAAGATTTTAAAATGTTTCAGAATCATGCATTTGTTCATACTCACAATGTCTAGTTCTATCTAGTTCCAAAACAATCGGGGTCGATGATTCTGGCATGCGAGTTGATGGTAGCTAATCATGTCGTTTTACACCTGGAACTGCGAGTGCAGAAAAAGAAAAAAATTTAGTCGAACGAACAGACAGATTAAGATTCTGTGTATGTTGCTTTGACTAAAACTGTTTTCTCTTTCAGCACCACAGTCTCAGGTGTTAGAAGACACAATTATCTTAGGCTTTCAGAGAAGCCTCAAGACAAAGGTCGGTAACAACCGCCGCATGACAGATTCGGCCCTCGAGGCAGTTTAATACAGCCCACGGCACGCCACCAAAATGCCCCCCCCCATTAAAAATGAAAAAACATAAAATGCACACAAATACACATACATAGGGCAAGAGATATGCTTGGTTGCAAATCCTGCATAATCGGACGTAGTAACTCAAGCGATTTGTGAGATAGAGTCCGCTCACCAGCTGATCCCCAAACAGACTTGTAAATGCAGAATTGCAAATGCATTAAGAATGCATTTGCAATGAAAGACTTCGTTAAGGCTTCCGTGTGCGTCCCTGGATGGAGTTTTCAAATCTATGCAATCTTGTAGCGGCCTTCATTGAATTATTTGCTAGAGCGCATACATCTCTGTGAACATATACTTGCTCAAGATAAAAACCGTGAAGTCAAAAGATGAGCGCCTATAAAAAGTTTTACGACTCTCAAAGTTGGCAATCAATATTGAAAAGCCAAAACTGAAAGCGACGGAGCTCGGTTAATCCAATGTTTGCTGTTCCTGATTCAAGGGAACATCTTTGCATACCACCTTGGGTATGTGACAGTCTTTTCTTTAATATTTGATTTCTACAGGCTTCTCCACCCCCCTCCCCACCCTCCCTCTCCGTTTCTCCGTCCGACCCACCCTCCCTCCACTTTGCTGCGATTTCGCCCGCTGCATCAAAAGGTTGCCAACCCCTGCCTAAAGGGAATCTTTGCCGCGCCGTGCAGGGTCAGTCACACCCAGCGCTCGATTCCGCTACTACGGCGCCATCGACGCCTGCGACGCAGTCCCTTCTCTTTGATTTTCTTCCGGCAGAAATTCGCCATATTAAACGTTCCGTTTCGTTCTCTTCATTAGGCGCATCATTAATTGTCATTCGTGACAGAATCCTCAGCGTAGAAAACAAAGTGAGCGTAGTGATCGATGTTAACATTATCATTTGTGCATTAATTAAATAGAAGAGGCCCAAGTACACTTTCTTGTTGCACACGTGTGATACGGTTTTAAAGGAAGAGTAAGAACCATTATTACGGCACACTGTTTACCTACATTTTAATTGTGATTTAACTAAAGCTAGGGTTACTTCGCGCAATATATAAGCCACGTTTCGCAAGAATAATGCTGTGATCTTGCGGGTCAAAATCTGGAAGTATGAAGGAACAGATTTATCGGCAAGAGACAAACTTTTGCAACATAAAGTCTGGGCAAGCAGGATTAGTATTCTTTAAATTCATTGATGTGTCTTATTTAAATACGGAAATGCTTAAGTGGTTTGTCTAACGAAACACTGTGAAGGTAGGCTGGTGCACATTTAAATGAACCCTATGTTAGCAAGTGGCAATGTTTTTGCTCTTATTCTCCATAAATGTAACTGGGAGGGTGAAAAAAACGCCGGTATCACTAGGCCAA
>JAZHYW010012806.1:0-22907 GCA_037355805.1 Ixodes ricinus | reverse complement strand
AATGAGCGGATAGTGTAGGGTCAGATTAAATATCGAGTCGTGTAATCTTGCCACGCATATATATTCTTGATATGACCAAATATATATATATATATTTATTTTTCACGCTTCTAGGTATTTCGCTTGCCAGGCCGATGGCGAAAGGGACGACCCTGGCTCGGCAGGCGCACAGACCGAGTGCCAGTCTCTGGGACTCGGCGGCTGCTTGGCCGTCGTCACCGGGGGTGCGAGTGGAATCTGGTAGGGCGTCTGCATCTGTGCTCAGCACGGGAGGGCGCCACGGTCGTCGTGGCAGACAGAACAGAACGGGTTCCAACGGAGACCATCGAGATGCTGCAGGGTTCGTCTCCTTGTTTACTCCCGCATTAAGACGTCATGCGTTCTTTACAGCCTTGAGTGACCATACACGTTAGCAAAATAAGACTTTTTTTTTGTTTCAGCATTTAAAAATGCATAATAATACGAAATCATCAAAACGAGACATTAGTTAACGTCGTGTGAAACACGTCACTCATTTGTTTAATTTTTTTCGCGAGATATTACATTTTACTTCATTCTTCGGTGTAAATTAAGCCAACCACCTCTGTAGTTTTGTAAAAGCAATAAAGAAAATAAATATACGACATGTGACTTGAACTAACGACGTCACGATGCCTCGTTTGAGACAACTCTAAGTTAACCGGCAAATTTCTTAGCTTCTATACTATTTTTGTCACGCTATGTTCAAGATATGTGCCGAGGCTACGATCCATTGGATACAAATTAAAGGGGCTATGAAACTATTTTCTAACTTCTTCCTGGTCAGCTTCCTCTTCAAATGAAACGATACATCCGAAATCGCGTGGTACTTGCATAGCATTTCACCGTAACGGGAAGTTCTCTCATGCGGTTTGGGGTCGGCAAAATTAGCCGTCAGTGTTCCTTGAGTCAGGAGCAATCGCCGATCAAGAGTCGTGCTGCAGCGACAGCCCCCCCGGCTTTCTTGCCATCGGCATTCCCCGACTGGGCAGTCTGAATAATTATAATTTTGCTTTAAACGGCGGAAATAAGAGTAAGTATCGGATAGTCGACTTTGATAGTGTTGGTTTTGGAATGCGATAACTCAAAGTTTTCATCATGCTGTTTGCAAGGGATAAGAAATGCTGCCACTGCACTTATGCTCCACAAACGCGAATCCAATATTTGTCGACAGATTGATTGTCGCCGACCGCATACGCCGTAGGCACCACTCACTGCATACGAGATCGCGTCTGAATGCGTGAGCTGAAGGCCGGCTGACATGCTTTGAGTACCGCGGACGTAATACAGTGAAAAGGCGAAGAGCTTTCGATTGAAAAAGGTATGAAATAATCAGCTATATGATCAAAACATTTCGTTGCGAAAAGCAGTCTTTATATTTTCTACCTTCTTTTTTTTGCCCACTAAACGATATGCAATTTGCGCAGCTCCACTTCTAAAATCAGTTATCCCAGTACAAAATTTATTTCGTGGCAAGCAGCACCAAAAGTAAATGAGACGGCGTTGGTTGCTTTTGCGTGTTTGCTGTCAATCGGCTAGAACAATCACCCACAATGGACTTTTAGATGCGTTTGCATTGAAATAAACTATTTTTTTCAGAAAATTGGAAGGAAATTGGCGATACCGGTCACTGCGATGATGTAAATAGCTTTAGAAAATATCACCGCGTGCATGACGGTGAAAGAACGCTTCTCCGTACTTATAGAATATTCGAGTATACTTTTTCCAAGAGTGTGAAAGATGAGGAGGCCGAGTAAGTCTCGTACTTGCTCACTGGCGAACATTTTAGGTCGAACATTCGAGATATCGAGTGCAGAAGATCAGGAGCCGATCGCGGCTGTGCTGATTCGTTCACTCTCGGCGAGAGCAAGTTGTCCCGCCGCCGACACATCGTCACTCGCTGTTGCCGCCGTCGATGCTCTGTGGTGCCTTCTTGACGAGCGTTCTTTCTTTTGTTTATGGCAAATGTTCACCGATTTTACTTTTTAGCTTACGCTCATCGACCCTTTTCTATCCGCGTCAATAAATAACAAAGATCTTCATTATCAACTCAGGCATACACGGACGGCTCCATGACTTTTAAATCATTCTCTTCTGGTGTGCATATTTTATTCACCAAAAATACTATAAAAGCAAAACTACGTAATGTAACATCCACAACGGCGGTAGACGTTGCAGTGATATGGGGAGCCATGGAACATATCAGCCGTCAAAATCCAAACCTCTGGGGGACCTTCGTTGACTCAAAATATGCACTCCTAGCTCTGTCGTCCATGAATAAAAAAATGTCCGCATATTCACCTCATTCACACAATCCTGCAGATTCGCCTCCACTCATCAGTTCAAGGAAATACGGTAGTCATACAATGGTTCCAGGACATTGTGAGATTGCTGGGAATGTGATTGCCGACAAAGCAGCCAAAGATTCTTGCAAGAAATCTGTAACTGTTTCCATTCCATTTTCCCAACGGTGTAGATAAAAAAATCGTCCCTAAATTTACATTTTTACTAAGGACGAATTAATATGTTTAAGGACGAATTAATACAAATACCAAATAAGCAACGATTCAAACACTTCGCTCGCCGTAGCGTAAACTAAAAAATACCTCCATTTGATTGGCAATAGAAAAAACACCCATGTATTCTTCTTATTCTTTACTCCAAGACCGCAAACACGAGTAGTGCAACTGCACTGCGTACGATGAAGATACAACTGGGTCAGAAAAATAAGCGAACAAACTAAAGTTTACCTTCTTCATGTGCCTTGACCAACTTCGGAGGATGGTGATATGGTCACAATAGCACTGAATTATTATCTTACTTGTACGCGTTTATTAAAAACACTCGAAGCGTTGGTGTAAATCCGGTGTACAAGTTCCTTCTAACTCTCTTCTTTTGTCTTGAATACTTTTTTCTCATTTCTAGTCCGCAAACCGACTTCACTCCTTTCCTTTTTTTTCACGAGGTAGCAAAAGAGCTCTGAGAGCAGGTTCGCCTCTTTGTGTATGAAAATAAACAACTTTTTTCGTTTCAACAGCTTATTCTGTTTTTTCTTTTTTATAACCCGAACGTCTTTTAAAACTTGGGGCTAAGAGAAAGGTGAATACCGTCAAAAATGCTATGATAGTATTTCAGTAGCATGGTTATCGCACAATAACTAAAAATCATTTACGCAATAATTGCGCTTTCGTTCCTATTTAACATAAGCCACTGCGTAGCGCTATTTGTCATGCGATGCACTGACTGCTCGCGTGCGATTCTGCCCCACATCGTCAAAAAAAGCGAGAAAGGATAATTTCCATTTTTTTGAGGATGCTCCGCGCAAAAAGGGGTCTCAGGTAATTAGTCAAACATGAACTCCTGATGGTTTCAACGCACTCGTAAGAAAGCCCCAAGGAAAAGCTGCAGATGCAGGTTGTTTCACGGAACTCTCACTAAGTCGTTCTTGCTAAACGCAAGCTACGCAGAGCAAAAATACGTTGTAGTTTTATGTGCTTCTTCCACAGGGCATGTTTTAAGAATTTATGAACGTTCCTTAGCACAAGTGTCTTATGACGAATTTTCTTTATGAGGAAATTATGAGTAATTACATTGATATGAGTAATTCCTTAATGTATTTTTCATCATTCGGGACGTTTTGGGGAAGCTGTAAGCAACTTAATTTTCGCGAAAACCTCATTTTTGGGAATTTCGCGAATCGCCCACGATTCGCGTGAAATAGGTCCCGCGAACAAATTCCAGTGAAATGTAAACACACTGGAATGCATATCTGAGATCCCACCGCGTCGCGAAAATAGAAACCCGCCAAATATTCCAAAGCTTCAACTTTGACCCAAATCTCGAAATACTGAGCCCGCGAAAAATGAGTTGTTTACAGTAATTGAAAAGCACTGAATCAAAGTACTTTAGAAAACTATAAATTTGAACGTTTATTTAATTTTAGTTTCCTGTGAAAAGCCACCTACGCGTCAGCCGTCCTGCTCCATCTTTGCAAAGCGCGCAACAAATGTTTGACACTACATAATCTTTGCATAAGGCTGCAGAATACAAGAATCATAGCTTCTTTTTTTTAGATGTCCTTCGAACAGTACAGCATTTTATTTCAGCAGCTTATGTTCCACCTCGTTCCTTCCCACCAGAGTGGGAGGGGATAGATTCGCACTTTTGCCGCGATTAGCGGGACCGCTCGACGAAGATATGCGTATTGATAGAACGCCGAAGCTTAAACGCGAATCCAAGTTTAATGTTGTGAGTCTCTTTTTCCGTTGTTTTTATCAAACCTAAGTAAAAAGATTCGTGTGCCCGATAGCTTTTTTAATTTTGATTAATTTGTTGGTTCTCGGGCATGTCCAAAATGTCCTTTGTAAAATTATACACTAATTTAAAATAAATTAATCACTCAAAAGTAATCTAGGGCGATATTATACCGAACGTTACAACTTTCCTTGGCTGAACCACTTTGTAAAAGCAATATGAGATCAATATTCGTTTTTTTTTTTTTGTGCGATGCGTACTTTTTGCAAGAACAATTGGGCCAGTGTTTCGTGAAACACCCTGTATATGCGGATTGGTTCATTAATTAGACGAGAGTGTTTATCATTGCGGATTTCGCATCCAAAAGATTAGTCTAGAATTAAATGGTGACATTATCACCCCTGCATCCTCTGCAATAACTGAGGTGGTTAGCGTAGACAATTCCCCTGAAAGCCGCCCGAACGCCACAACAACGGATGTTGCAGCACATTAATTCCAGACGTGGTCTACAGAGAATGATGAACGAGTTAAATTCAATGCTAGTTGCCTGAAGAGGAAACA
Organism: Ixodes ricinus; assembly: GCA_037355805.1. NCBI lineage: Eukaryota > Metazoa > Arthropoda > Arachnida > Ixodida > Ixodidae > Ixodes > Ixodes ricinus. The sequence continues at coordinate 18,074 of JAZHYW010012806.1, read as the reverse complement.
AGACAACACAAAACGGATACAGATACGTAAATGGCTGGGAGAGTAATAGGGAAAGGTGGTGCCCTGCATTTGAGATAAAGTAACACGTATCCTGTGAACACCTGGAGTCGAGTACTGGAATTAGTTACTTTTCGCGTTTGCTTAGTAAAGTGTACATGCCGGTAACGTGTGCATGGCAGCCTCCATGTGGCCCTTATGTAACCTCCGTCCAGCAAGGATCGCTGTATTTTCATTGTATTACAAGGTTAACGTGGCTTTATATCTTATTTTGTTTTCATAATCATCAAAAGTCAAAACTCTGGTTGCGACTGCACCTGGAGGGGAGCTTTTCTGGTGAAGCCTGCTATCAATCCCGATGGCTAAAATAGTCTCAAGCGGGACTTCTGAACATGTGACTGCCTCAGAGGGCAGAAAAGACGTAGTGTTTCGGGGATTCCGCTCGGTAGACGCAAGCCTTGCCTGTTGTTTTTTCTTGTTCTGGCTTAACAGAATCTTCCACAGAAATAACATTACATGCCGCTTCTAAGGAATGCAAATGAGGTACAGTTTATTTAACAATAATCATTTATAGAGAGGGAGAACAATAGGGACAAAAGACAAACACAAATCTCCAAACACAGCTAAGTACGTTTGGAGATTTTATTCGTATTCTTGTCCAACTCGCTACACCTTGGCATTAATTGAATTACTACAATGATCATTTTACTTACATTTTTATGTTGTTCACCCTCTTCCTGCACTCAAAAGCGGTCTTGAATAATCGAAGCGAGGACGGACTTGAGGCAGCTATTTGCGCGTCTCGCCGGAAGCTATTTTAAGCTGCTTTGTCAGGCCGGCTCTGCTTCCGGAGTGCTCCAACACTTCCAGAGCTGCTTGCGCGAGCGCGTCACTTTGTTTGGCGTCTCTTTCGCGAGAGATCGATGGAATGAGACGCAAGACGAAACCACGTGTTCTCTCAGCAGTGCTGAGTTGCAGCAGTGAGGAAGCGACGCCAGGCTTGACGACGCAGCTGAACATAGTTGACGCCGAGAGAGACTAATAGCTTCCGTAGTTTCATCCACGCTTAGCTTATTAAAATCCTTGTGGACGTTCAAAATTGACGAAGAGGCAAAAAATATCCGTAAAATAAACCGTATTTTTGTACTTCAGCAGCTTCATATACAGTAATTTTGGGGAAACGTCATGTAAGCCGAAAACTAAAGAAGAAAGAAAAACGGACAAAACATACGCCTTTACAGCAGAATCGGATGGAACGCTACTACTTCTTGCTCTCTGAGCCGGTGAGGTGACTATCAAATATTTATCGCGGTTATGGTTGCCGCCGGTAGTGATACTCATTTATCAGCACCTTTCCCGGGCCTTGTGTTTTACTTTCTTGTAAAGATTGTTCCTCCACAGCGTTCAACTAGTATAGCAGTATATTGATTAACACTAAACACTCGCTGTATAAATTTTCACAACTTCAATTTTGCGTACAATTTCACCACCACAGAATCCCATCACAATGTCTTGGCTGTAAGCAGAGTTTTAGCCCTCCGCATTGTGCATGGCGTATAACGTTCCTGGCCCTCTATGTGATGTAAGCAAAAGGTTAAGGTAAGGAACATTTGCCGCCTAAAGGAGCCGAATATATAAGGTGTGTGGAACTCTGTTACTTTGACCTTCAGGATGATTTCATATCTCTAACCTCCTACTGATTGCGTACTAGCTTATCGTTTGTTTTCTTTGTGTGCGCGCTTTTTACAGAATCATACAACGGGGATCACCGGGCAATTTACGTGGACGTCTCCAATTCAACCGCTGTCAGCAATCTGTTTGAGGAGATCGAGTCTTTGTATCCAGGAAGAAAGGTCAGCGTCGTGGTGAACTCCGCTGGCATCCTGGGAACGCCAGGGCCCATTGAGGAAACGAGCGACGCAGACTTTGAAGATGTTCTTTCCACCGACTTAAGGGTAAGGCCACACAATCCCATGAACCATGCTTCGCGCAGCTTGGGACAAAATCTTCGGCGTTAACTAGCTTTTATTAAAACTAAATGTAAAATCTTCACACACAAAAACTAACAAGTGCTTAACGAAAACATGTGGAACGTACGCACTTACACAACACAGGGTCAGCTCAACGTTGTATCTTTCATTGTAGTCACTGACTGCGACAGAAACGCTGGACGTGTCGAGCCCCAAATATATTATGACTCCCAAAAAGCTAAGAGTAAACAGAATAGACATTCTCGTTTAGACAGCGTAAGATTTGTCTGATATCCGATATATACCGACACTGGCTTACGCTTTATACGCTAAATTTAGACCTGTGTAGTACGGCTTCTAGCCTGCGTTCTTTAAGGTACACCGCTCACTTGCGATACAAAGAAGTACGCCGGTTCGATGCTCATCCGGATCGAAACGGGGAGAAGTGGGAATCGAAGACACAATCTCTGGGTTCTGCAGCTTTAACTTTCACTCACCGTGTTTGGAACTGCAACAGGAATCACACTTAGCCACCGACCCTCGTCTTGTCACTCCCAAGTAAATGAGATTTCGGCATTAGCAGATTAGATCGCCAAGAAAATAACCGAGAAAGTAGTTTAAGCTTAATAAGCCAAGCCCGTCGTATATTGGGTTCTCATGAACCACATCTCCTCTTTCAATCGTCGGTGAAACAGTTCCCTCGCTTTTGATAATTCTTTTTTTTACCATTCTTTCACACGGTTATTTTCACCGACGCTAGGATCAATGCTCCAGGGATTCCTCGTATAACCTCGCCTTATTCAACCCATTAGAAAAAAAGGGCAATCCTCGCTAAATTAGCGCCATTATGATGCATCGTTCCAATGAAAGGTAAATATTTCAAAGCACGCCTAAGGAACTCCAGTTCGCGCTTATTAGGACGTCTTCAAGCTTCCATTTTACGGTCACAGTGAGTGCTTTTTCATTTGACAAGTTTTCATCTAAATAATCACCGTCCATTGGGTATGCCGGCACGAAAAGTATGAGGCATCATTGTCCGAACCCTGGTTGCTTGCTTTTCCGAACAAAACCAACGGTCATCCACAGGCTCCGAATCATGCACGGTAACTCAGGCACTACATGGCATGACCTTTCAACTTCACATCGAAGCGTATGTCCGCGTGCGGGAGGGAGGAGTTCACCAATACCTCCTGGATAAGAAAGCGTAAGTGCTGATTTTCGCTGCATCACTAAAGGCCAGAGATGGGACTCAACTACGGTGTCAGCGTTCGTGCTAGGAGTCGTATTCTTACTGATTGGACACAAGGTCCAGCCGAACGCAGACGCCGTTGTCATGTCCTATCCCTGGCCTACGGTCGCCTTATTTGGTGAGGCAAGAAAATTCACCACTTATGCTCAGTGTTGCCATTCTTTCTTGCGCGCGCCACTAAATTGAGACCGGGTAGTCACTAAACAGTCGCTAGATCCGCCGGGAAGTCGCTAAAATATTCGCTGAATTCCAAAACCTTATTAAACCCTTTTAAAGTAAGTGAACCTCAAATGATCATATCTCAGGTATTTTGAGAGGTTAAACTTACACTGAAAAACAACTAGGACGGTTTTTATTTGTAATGTTTTATTTGGGAAACGACTAGACGGTAAGTACAAAAGTACGAATATGAAACGAGCACTTGTTAATTTCAACATGGAAATAAGGACTGCTTTGTCTTCAAGAACAGTTCAACGGAACAAGCTAGAAGAAGAAAAGTTCTTCCTCTGATGGTGACTGCACTCAACTCACCTAAATCTGCCGATATCGACGGTTCGTTGCCAGCTTTGTAGGCTTCAGCTGTGCCAATTCGCCGAACAACTTAATCTGGAAGTTCGTAGACGAAACACGTCTTTGCGTGCCTTTTGTGCCAGCTCTTATGGTCGGGATGACGTTTGGCGGAGAGCAACGCGGGTACGTGGGCGCGGCAGAGATGGTCCTGCAGTGTTGACAGTGTTAACATTTTGGTCAAGCGCGCCTCTGAATTGGGCATTTATATAAAGCAAACTCGGCGCTAGAAGACCGTGTTTAGCGTGCGAGCATCCCTAAAATGGTTCAAAATAACAAGATTACGGTTTAACACCAAAGTCGCTCTGAAAAATCGCTAACCCGCTAAATTAAAAAAAAAAAAATCCGTCGCTAAATGTATAAAAAATTGCTAAATCTAGAGACAAAATCGCTGAAATGGCAACTCTGCTTGCTCCTTTCTTATCTACGAGTTGTTTGGAGACACCGGGCCCTCCTCCTCTCCTTATTCCCCTCGTCCCGTTGCTTTCCGGGGACCGAGGTACACGTATCGTTATCTCCTGCCTTTTGCGCGCACGCGCGCGTTACGGAACAAGACGCTTATTGATCAAGCTGCTGTTCGTGGAAGCGCTTTTCTCCAAAAACACGAGGGGTCCCTTCTAGTAATTATTTTGCTTAGTATGCTGCTTCAGGGAGTGACTGCAGCGGGAAATAATTTTAAAAAGTCATTATTAACCTGCGCGTTAAATTTAGTGATTGGTAGCTCTTTTTTTAGATTCTCGCCTGGCAGGCATTTTATTTTTGGAGTTGGCAACAACGATGATGACTGGTGGTGACGACGTCGCAACAAGAGCCCATGACGGTCGACAAAAATGGCAATAAAGGCGACTATCAGGGCGGTGATGACGACCATACGCTGACAGCGAACAGGCCACCGGCACAAACTCTCTCGTGACATCTGCTCACGACGAAACTGCTGACCGTGAATAATTGCTGAGATGTCGAAACATAACTGAGGCGAGGATTATTACTTTTCTCGTTTTGGTTTGTTTATGATAAGCCGCGGGCCGCAGCTTCCTTTAGGGGGCGTAATGCATCTTCCGTGGCGCAGATGCCAACGCTTGCGCAGCTGCTACTCTGAGGAACAAGTTTCAACTCCGCTTCGTCCGGGTCCTTTCTCCTGTATTAATAACTGCTATTCTGCAAACTTTCAGCTCGAGTCAGCTGTTATCCAGTGTCGTGGTTCAACAACGTTCCTCAGCCTACCGAATATATTCGCAACTCCAGACCGCCGCTCGGCTTTTCGTAGAGCATAACACAAACGTCAGAGGAGCGGGGACGGCGGCGAAAGGCGGTGGCAGGGACTGGCGGCATTGGTGCTGCTGTTGCCTTTGCTGGTTCTCAGCGGTGTGTTCGTGTATAATGAGGTTTAAACTAAAGAAGCGAGTGCATCACAGTAGTAGTAGACCGATCTCACCAGGCGTTCGCGTTGCGTGATGCCGCCACTAACTTTGGTTCCCGGGAGGAAGAACAGCCGCACATGCGAGGGCTCAGTGCCATCTCGTGCTCCACGAGCGCAGAGCTCCAGCAAGGTTATTGCATGTGCAGAAAGGACTACAGTTCCCTCGATTCATTGCGGCAGCGGTGACGTAGTCAGACTGGCTGGTGAGATCGGTCTGGCCCACTTTTTTGTGCTCGAGCTTTAAAGCCAACATGCCCATTTTCCTTGGGGCACGTCAACTTCTCCCGGGAAACCGGTGATTTGCTCACCGCCCTGACCGCTTTGTGTTTGTAGCCAAATAAATTTTTTTTTGCCATGCCTACCGGCGCGACCAAGCGAGCGCACCCCGGAAAAATCATGAAGAACCTGTCATCCGTCTCGTAACTGCACGAGCTGCCACCCCTCCATCTATGGTGCGTTAGAGTTGCTCAACCGAAAGCGGCGGTAAAAATGCTCAGAATCAGGATAGTCCCTCTTTCGTTTGCAGAATGTACGGTTCTTTGTCGGTTTTATTTAAGTGTGGCGTCAGGTTCACTCCCAGTAAATGTTTATTTTAGTGCTGCGTTCCTCTACCATTTTTTTTTGCATTATTCGTGACAGGGTGTGGGAGCGTCACACCGACAGGCCGGTCCCCACCGCATACGCTTAGAGCGCTGCGGCGTTATTTGCCCAAATAGCTCGCGTGAGAACAAAGCTCGTTTTACGTGCTTTGCAGCGCAGACGTCTGACTGCACGACAGCCCCTGCGCTATGTTGGCCTGACGAACAAACAAAATGCGAGGGCTTTGTGCAGTCGACCATGAAGGCACTAGAAGACGACGCTCATCACGATGGAATGTTCTTTGCGTACTTGGGTTCATTTTTTCTTATATCGCTGCAGCGTTCCGTGATACGATGCTGACCGACACGCGGATCGACTCTCTTATAAATTATTAAAAGAAGCTAATTTGGAGATTATTTTGTCACATGGGAACTCAGTGGACATTTAACGTAGCATATGTTTATGCGGTCATCATCAAGAGCAAACCGTTTTATTCCAGCGCAATATTTTACACAATGATTGCGTGTCAACAATGGGCTGTGCGCTACCTTTGCCCTATGGACCGTACAGACCTTAGCCCATAGGGCGACATCATGATGTTACTATGTCACGTAACACCATGATGTCACGTAACACCTCACATCGCGTGAGGACATGAAGTCACGTGCCCTTGACATCAGTGATATCATGACGTCGCGTGGCGTCGTGAGGGCACATGAACTTTGACGTCACATGACGCCAGACCAGACATGTACAAATTACTCAAAAAAGGTAGTTAAGTTAAGTTACTGAGTATCGACGCCAAAAGTAATTGGAGTAGAGTAGAAATTACGCATTTGTAATAGTAATTGAGTAAACTACTAACTACTGTAAAAAGTAGCGAGTTACTTTGAAGTTACTTTCGAAGTTACTTTTTTATATTTTTGTGGTAGCAAAATGAACAGCAGTTTTGATCAATGAGAAACCCTGCGAGCCTAAAATAAATGCAGTCTATTTATGGCTTGCGTTTTCACCAAAATAGTTTATTCGCTCGCAGAAGCAATCGACTTTCAAAGTTCTTGATAGGAGAGTTTTCCCTTTTCCTTCTAAAGACGTCCCCAGCCAAGCTAAAAAGACGTTCCACCGACGCGCTGGATGGAACGGCACCGTTGAATTTGAGAAACAGGCTGTGCAGGGTCGGGTAAGAGAGTGTCGGCATCTTAGGTGTCCATGACGAAACATGTGAGGTTTGCCTCGGGTAGAGGGTCTTTTATAACAAACTTTCCTTCTTTTTTCTTTTTCTTCGGCAAGTTGAGATTGTTATGACTGGCCCCTCTTTATTCCGACGACGTTCGGAGAGTACGCTGAGCGAGTGCACCAGACCGTCAAGGGTTCAAGTCTCGCGCCACGACGATGAGATCATCCGAACCACTGCGCGTCTCGTTGTAGTGCTCGTGCTACGCTACTGAAGAAAAAATAGTTTTGGTTTAACAGAAGATGAACCGAAGTATACTTCGCCGCTGACGCCGGGTCCAACAAAAGGATCTCCCAAGGGTAACTCGCAATCCTCGCCGGCGACTACAATATTCTGACGCGCCTGACACGCCTGACAAGTAAATCGTTTTTAACAAAGAGGAGGTCTCCCAGGCATGGAAGGTCGGAAGGACGCGAAGGATTACGTGAACAAGCATCGTCGCTCGTACAGTTGCAGCTGGAAGCGGGAACGTGCTCCCATGAACGGATTATCCGTGCCAGGGTTTGTGCGCGGGGGAGTCCGGCTTCGCAAAGGCGTATGCGCTGACGACGAGGCGACCATTGGAACAGGCGTCCAGCTGCGAGGTCATTCCAGTGGTATCTTCCGTGTAACTTACCGCTTGAGTCAGAACTCACTAAAGACAGAAAACACGAAAACAACAACAGCCCTCGGAGTGTCCCCGTCTTTCACGGTTGCAGCTGGAAACGCGGCGCCTGCGTGCATTACCGGATTAGGTCAATACCCGACCAAGGCTTGTTAAGCATCTTCCTGCGTTCGTGCGTGCCGGTGTTATGTTTTGGCTGCTCGTCGCCACCTTGGCCCAAGGACGCCTTCCCGAACAAGGGGGCCCCTTGTTCGGGAATGCCACTTCATCTGCCGGCGTCTTATTCATTTCTGCGCTCAAACTTTCGTGATGAGAAAAATTAGCACTAGATTTCGAAAGTAGTTAGTAATTTGAGTAGAAGTTACCTGAAAAAAGTAGTTAAATTAAACTACTAATTACCCAAATCAAGTTGTAATTGAAAGTTACCAAGTTACTCGAAAAAGTAGTTAAACTACAGTAGTTTGAGTAGAGTAGTTGAACTACGTCCAAGTCTGCGCCAGACGCACACACACTCACACGGCATGTGCCCAGATCATTTGTGTCACATTCTGTGGGCCTCCGAGTTTATAGGTTTTGATCGAGATATCCGGATTCTTTTTTCTCTCACTCATAGGGAACGTTCCTGATTAACCGAGCGTCGTTGAGGCACATGCTGGCTAGGAACGTCACGGACGGCGCCATTGTCAACATCGCGAGTGACCTCGCGACAATTGGCTCGGCGGAACTTCTTCATATTCCGCCTCCAAGGGCGGCGTGGTCTCCTTACCAAGTCAGTGGCCCTCGAAGTGGCCACTAAAGGCATCCGTGTCAATGCAATTCTGCCGGGTCCCGTTGATACGCCTATGCTTACCAACCTACCCGAAGAAACGGTGGCCTCTTTCGACAAGTCAGCGATGTTCAAGCGCAGGGCACGGCCTGAGGAAATATCCGAGACGATCGCGTTCATGTGCAGCCCGAAGAGTAGCTTCATGACGGGAGCTGCCGTCGATGTGACGGGATGAGAAATCGCTCAGCATATTTGGTAAAAAATAAAGTCCCAGTGCTTGATGTAGACGTAGAACCGTGAAGACTTCCGCAATGTGTACTCATTATTTATGCATCCCGGTTTTGTCGGCTGTGAGATCAAAAATGTATGGGAGACAAACCAATTCACACCAACGCATTTCGTGTGACATGCTTAGAAAGGCATCCCGTGGATCATCTAAAATTTCAATTATTCAAAATGTAAGCAAAAGTGTACACGGTCTGCCCAGCCAGCACATAGTCAATAGTCCCTTCTTTTGCAAGTGAGTCTGGCTAGTTAGTACGTAGTCAATAGTCCATCCCTGAGAAGCGCGCATTGGGTTATAATACGAGTTTATTCACCTCTGCCCTTCGCATCTGCTTGAAGCTTTTTTTTTTATTATTGACTAATTTAGAGGGTTTAAATGACGCTCAGTAAGTTTTCTTTTTTTATTGAACCTGTAAGATATGTCTAGCAACATTAAAAAAAAATTTACGTAAATATTTGTCTGATTTTGAGGATTAGCCTAATTGATTATTTTTCCCTTGACCGTATAAAATCACCCTCACAAACCGAATTAATGTGACTTTTACGGCATCTATTCCGTTTGATAAACTTGTTCCAATTATAAACAAACACCCTTGAGATATACCTCCTTTAACGCTACTGGTTATCTAGTGCCCATTCGATCGAAGAATAAAAATCCACGAACTCAACAACCAACAAAAAAAGTTTATTTTAACGTTTCCAGAGGAGGTCTCTCTTCTACATAATGACGCCTTACCGTTTTGGGGTGGTAATCGTATGAATACACGGATGGACAAATTATTTCAAAAACACACACAAAAAAAGTATAGGAGTTAGTGAAAAGCAAATCATCCAGAAACCGCCGGAACACAGACGGCGATGCACGGATGGCAAGATGCGGTGTTGACATAATGTCAAACGACTACTGGATCCGAGAAAGGGGCGGAATGTTAAGTGGTGAAAGGACAATATCAAATCATAATAAATATCTGGCAGAGGTGAAATAGATTGGAAACTAGCTCTCCGTATCCAGCGGAGCTGAGCCACAAACGTCTTTATATTGAAAAGATATAACCACGCACGCCACTGCGAATATAAAAACAACGCGTTGCAATCTAACAGACAGCGTTGATCGCAAGTTAGGAAATGCCCATCGAGCGTGAATCGCTGCAGCATGCAGGGCACAGCCTCTGCGTGCGCATGCTCAGTGTGCGACATGAAATATAAAAAAAATTTCTGAAGATTTTGAAACACTTTACGACCTGAGAGCACTCGAGAGCTTAGATTTAAGGGAGCAGCAACTGAAATTATAAAGAACGTTTGCAATTGAATGGCGGACGCCTCTCAGATTAGTCTCAATGCGCATGGGTAGCCTTGTTGCGTAACGAAGTGGAAAGCGAGAGGAGAGGCAGAGACGCTTGCGAATGAAAGGCGTTTCCTCGCCGCTCGTACTGCGTACGCTTCCCACAAGCCACGTGACCCCAACCAAGGAGTTGGAACCACTCTGAAATCTGGGCGGTCGGCTCGTACATCTGCCTTCGTTCAAAACCGTGTTTTCGGGTCCAGTTGAAACTCTCCTAAGGCCTTCGTAACCCAAAGGCATTCGTAACCCCGAGACCCTAGGAAACCGAAGACCTTCGGAACGTGTCATCCAGACAACAAACTGAGATAAATAATAAAGAGTCCTGCTTCTCCGTTTCGAGCTAAAAAAGAAATAGCTCGCATGGCATGTTAGGCATGTTGAATATCCCAATTAGATTAAATGTGGGCTGCTACCGCTCTTGGATTATGTTTATGGTCATTTACCTTTGAGAACTTAATTTCATTGCATGTGTTCATATATTACAGAGTTTCAGACGTTTGTGTAATGTGCCCGCGCAAACGGCGCACCCTTATTTGTATAATTATTAAGACGAAAGCCCTATACCGCTGATTTTTCAGTCGACCTCAGAAGTCCTTGAGCAAAAACATGTCGGCGACACGAAAAGTACGAAAACACGTCGGCGACACAAAAGGTACAAAAACCAAAGGTACCAATGAAGCGGCGCTAAGGTTGCGTCGTCAGAGAGCGCGGTATCTTCGGAGGTTCGGTATCACGTTTACGCGACAACTCAGGTGAATTAAAGTCACTGAAACCAAGAAGGATGACAAAGCGAATTAAGAAGGATCAGTAAATCATGTGTCTGTCTTTAATGCCTCGGCGCTTGATCTTTCGCCTTCAAGTCGTCTTAGTGAAAATATAAAAATACCTTGTGTTTTTTTTTCACTGAAACGGTGGAGCCTGTGACTTTTATACATGTGCGGGATCCGAATGAAACAGGAAATTCGGTAAATGCCCGCATTAAAAAAAGGTGGCCATGGGAGGGCAGGAGCAACAAAGGTCTCCTATTGTCCTTTTCTGTTCACGTCTGAGCGAGGTCGAACGCAAGTTGCAGCCCAAACAATCGAGGCTCCAATCCACGTTGTGAAGGTGGTTGGTCAGCGAAGCAGTGGTATCACCTGCAACGATTGCCTACTGCACTGTACGAAATGCCGCCGCCGGTCACAGAACGCCGCCGCTGGTCGTATTGCCGTTTATTTTCCCTTTGCCGCTCCTAGTATTCACGCAGCTCCTCGGGAGTCCTAACTATGCGTGGCCTATTCATCGCGGCGCTGCAGCAACAATGAAATCAGTTGCTGTACTCCGTTTCATCTTACGTTTAAGCGCGCAGCGGATGTTACGAGCCATCGGAGCCAATCAGAGGCCGTGTGAGCGTCACGTGACCTTAGAGAGGGGGCACAGCGACTCGCGGAGAGCGTATCACAGGCCACGTCCACAGAACGGGATTGGCTATCTCGTATGCATCCGCTGCGTCCAGAACGTAGGGTGAAACGGTTTGTAGGCGGGTTCTTCTTTTATATATTAAACGCTAGTGACATCACTCCCCTACATCGCAAGCAGCCGTCGCCGCGGCAGCTTGGGCAACCGTAATCTTCACCGGGAACATACGCGGAGAGCGCTACGTGCTTCGCATTGTTCGCAGGCGCAGTTATCATCAATAATGCTGTTTGAAGGTAAGCGTTCGGCAGTCCTCTGCCTGGTTGGGAATAGATATGAAGCGAAAAATGGGGACTTTGACTAAACATTTAAAGGGACCATGAAATGACCTTTTTACTTTTGCCAGATAACTTTTACATTAAACCTTCAACGTTCACTGAATGCCGAACAGGCATCCGTTTTCGTCTCGGTTCATTAACTTCTACACAAAAAAATAATGAAATATCGACTTTTTCTTTCTCTCCAACTGACCGCAAAACAAGTTGCGGCGTAATTTTGACGGTCGTGACGTACGCTGGGACAGGAACCGGAAGTTCTCTCGGCAGTAGGAGAATGGGAGCGTTAGCGGAGGCGAGTTGGGGGTGCGCCGGTAGGTTTTACTGCGCTGATGTCACCGACGTATTTTCTGAATCGGCGCCTCTCATCGCCGCGATAGCCATGGACACATCGCAGCTGAGCGAAATTCAATGAGATATGTTACGCTACAGCGACAGCATGGGACTAGTCTCATACGCCGGTATGCCTGTTGGGAAGTGCGGCGAGTCTTCCGGTGAAGACTCCAGAAGTCAACCCAACTGTCATTGTTGGTAAAAGGCGGCCCGTGTCAGTCGTTTGCAAAGCGACGTAGATGGAAACAAATCGCCGCGGCGTTTTTCGCGGCCTCGGAGATGCAGGAGCGAGCCGACGTTAAAAAAGATACGTTTGAGCTACGACAGTGTCAGCAAGAGCCACGTAAATACCTGTTCACACTCGGAGCGGACGCGCGCGTTTGATGGAAGTGCTGTATTCGCGCTGTTGGTGAGCGCTTCGGGACCGATCTTTTACGATTGCAACTCGATACTGACGTGGCACTCGGCAAAGGAAGGTTGGCCCGGCATTGCACGTAGCTCCCACGAACTTTTATAGCTCGACAGTGACGTGCAGTCGTGTCAGAATAAAAATGGCATACTAATAACAAAGTGTACATACCGTGTTACGAAGGTAATCCATACGGCGTTTATTCGAGCTCTATATCACACAAAACAAGTAGATAGAATCGACGAGACGACAGTGTTCGTCAACACTGCCTCGGAAAACAAGGAGATGACAAGGAGAAGAGATTGACCTCACCTGTTAATCTAAAATTGAGGTCAGCGATCAAACTATAATACGGGAAGGGTCCACAAGGGTCGCGCGGGCATATTCCATTCAGCACGCCAGCCGGTCGTGGGCACTGTCTTGGTCAAGTACCGTCGAAGCAACGCTGCGCCTGCTAGGCCTATATTCTGCGCAGCTCGCTTGGTCGGAGTAGGTGGATTCCTGACCGTCGTAGCTTTTCTCGGGTGTTTGTGGATCCAGCGTTCTTGTTCGTCGTGGTCTGTTTCAAGTACTTTTTCTTGCTGCTTGAAGTCGGGACGCGCGAGAAGAACACGTAAAAAAATAAACGTTCGTTGGTCGTCGTGACCACGGTGACCAAGCGACGCTGTCGGCCATGCTGATTTGATCGTAAAAAGGACAGCTCCGGAGCTGGCTCTCAGCTTCGTTTACCACACGATAGATGGCGCTTGGCTCTCAGCATTATCAAATTTGGCAATTTTCGCCACACATCTCTAATTATGCTACAAAATGTGGATCTGAATATTATTTAACAAAACTTTTAGGAAACATTTGCCGGCTATTTATTGTTTATGATCGCGGTGCTGGTGAGGTAGGCGCTTACCCAATAGGCGACGTGGATTCGGCTGACGTGCTGCAGTTCCGCGGATGCATAGCAGTGAAAAGGCAGAGAGCTTTCGAAGGAAAGAAGGCGCAAAAGAGTCCAGTTTTCTTTTAAAAGTTCTATAGCAAAGAATTTTTTTGGCTCCCTATTTTTGTGTTTTTGTGTTTCTTTTCACACCTTTTACGACGTCCGGTGGATGAAATTCGATTTCAGAATCATTTCATGGTCCCTTTAATAAACATTTACCCGACATTTTCGGGGCCAGTTCGGTCCCTTGTTCACGGGTGAACAACCGACCGAAATGATCCTTTTTCACCCGTGAACAAGGGATCAGTTCGGTCAATTGTTCACCCGTGAACAAGGGACCGAACTGGCCCCGAAACGTCGGGTAAATGTTTAAGAATTTATGCGGTTTGCACTTCACACGAGGGCTTCGAATGACGTCGACCCCTTTCGAAGCAGCTGCAAACCTAATGTTTACCAGACCGCGTGGGAGGGTGTTTATATTGTTCACTCGCGCCTTATCATCCAGCATGTGGTTTTGATGCTTGTCGTGGTTTTCTTTGTTGAAACGGATTCTGAGATGTATGCTGGGTGCCTGATTTCAAAGGAGATATGCTGTTTTGCCTTCAATTGTTCGGCGGGAGTTTTTTTGCTTACAACGCTAATTACACGAAAACTTCCTTGGCTGGTAGAGGTATACAGCTTCGCTGTAAAACAAAGGCACAGACATATAAAAGGCGATGTCGTGGCCCATTGTTCCGCATGCTTGAATCGATGGACACTAACATACGCGTAGAAATGCGAAACAGTGCCGTTATTTAGTGCTTTTTGTGGGGAACTTGATTGACCGGATGAGGTTTATTGTGGCGTTGGAATGCTCTCTTTCGCACCAAGTCCGAACATAGCCGACGCTAAATTGCGATGAAGCCAATCCACGCCGCGCCGAAAAGTGCATTGTCTTGGAGCTTGTCGTCTTTGTGCGTTTGCTCTCACTGGCTAATTCTATCGCGCATAGAAGAAAAGGGCACAATTAAAGCGGGCTCAATGTGCGTGCCTGCTTTAGCCGGGAAGAGTAAAGACGTAAAGACGACGAGCGCCGTTACGATGAACTTTTTGGCACTGCCTGATTGCCTCCAACGGATCCGGCTGCGGTCGCACGCAGACTGGAATGATGCATAGCCCTCGGACTTGTACATGAAACGCGGCAAAGATATAAAGGTCGGTGTGCTGGCTCTGCCACGTCATGCGCGACAACCAGGGAGGGCAACAAAGTGGACACTTATGCTGGCAGTGGTTGCGATGGGTTAGAGCATGAGTATCAGCCTCACGCTGACACAGCACTCTGCTCCAAGCTGTTCACCGCTCTTGCCGCTACTAGATAACTAGATAACAGAGATAACCCCGTATTACGGACTTGCCCTTTAGGAGCGGTTGATGCTGGCTGGTACTACTGGCTAGTCTAGAAACATCGACGTTTTCTGCCAAAGTAAATGTCACCACAAGCGATGCTGGTCCCGAATCGAATAAAAAGCAATTCACATACTAAAAAAAATTTTAAATAAATATTTTTTTCTCATCAGATGTAGTACCCTTTACGTGACGTGTCAATTATTCCGGTATAATTGGAGTCCCAGATCTCAAGTATAGATGGCGTTTCAAATCATCGACTTTTTCGACGGATCGGCGGTGTTTTTACTAAGGTGCAACTTTCCTCACGTTCGCATACTTGTAACCCACTTCAGTCACTAAAAAGTATTCGTTGCAGGAGTACCCGAGGGTAGCGGGTGATATAAACGTGAAAAGTACTCCCGAAACGACCCTAGACCGTTTATCTCATGAAAATCAAAATGTTTCTGGTGCAATATTGTTATTTACCATAATCGCAAACTGAAACCGAAACTTGGGCAGAGCCGTGCAACATTGTACCCTCGGCGTCAGTTGCATACCCACCAACGCGGGATTCAAAGGGTCACGTGATCTACCGGCGGTAACCTGTAGAAATGAGGCGTATGCACGGTGAGAACGAAGAGCGGGGAGGAGGACAGGCAAAGTGGCGGCGGCAAAGATGCAACGCAAGTGGCGATTAAAGCCACTGGATGGGAGGAAAGCAGGCTGAGAAGTAATCCGTTAGAAGTAACGGATTACTTGTGTAATTGTGTAATTGCCCGTTGACTTTTTTCGAAGTAATTAGTAATGTAATTTTGTTGCCAGATGTTGGCACCAGATTGCTTTAATTTCTCGTTACTTCTTAAAAATATGAGCACACTACAGTAACTGGAGCAATACGAGCAGAAAACTCAGCCAGCATAAAGAAAGCACGTTCAACAAAATAGAAAATATCACGAAGGGGAGAATAGCCGAACAAAGCACACGATTTTTTGTATGACCAGTCACTGGAACCACTAGAAGACGGGGCAAGGCGTGCTACAAATATGCGGAAAGACAACGCGATCCACTAAGACAACGGCGAGTAGTCTGTCCATCACCTTCTATCGTGTTTTTCTTCTTCTACCCGGGAGTAGAAAGCTATTCGTGTTGTATTTGTTTTTGTCTTTTACACCGTTTCATCCTATCCAACCTCCTTCGACGTCTCCCGCCACCTGCAGCAGTCATCAAACGCGGGTCAGTACCCCCTCGATTCACGGGTTCACTGACTCGCGTAACAGACGATGTACACCTCGCGCAAGAGAGGTCGAATTCTCTGTTGTCTTTGATGTGCACTGCAATACTCTAGCACGCTCTTGAGCCACGGCTGAAAAGCTGCCGGCCCGAGGCTAAAGAGTATTGTCTTCGGGAGATTACGGTCGATATTTATTTTGGTTTACTTGTCTGGGCATTGTGGTCGATTCTACTTCTTACGTTTGCACTCAGTCGGTCAGTCAGATTAACTTTTATTGGACCCGAGATGAAGTAGGAGCCGGTCAGGAACCCGCTAAGGGCCCCCTTCCATCTCGCCCTCAGACGACGGCTAGGATCCGTTAGATGCCGGCGGCGTCTTCGACCAGACGGACAGCTTGGTCTTGCACTTCGCGGTCTGTGCTGAGCAGGGTGGTCTCCTTTGGAGTCAAGTGCCTAGCATAAAGGGAGGGGGGGGGGGGTTAGGCCATCTAAGGATTGCTGACAGGGAGAGAGAAAGCTTAAAAGTGGTGTGATCCTCTATTGTTTGTGACACCGATAGCCACCAATACTCTCGCTGTCTATGCCCTCCCCTTCCCTCTCCTCCACGAATATTGATATGAAAGTCAGATCCGATGAACGATCGAGTAACCCGTAACCACCACTTTTTTCATTGACTGGTCGAGTTTTTTGGTCACAGAGTGTCCGTTGCCTCCATGGCCATCTCTTACCGAGATCTTCAAAATTCACGGCATTAAAGAGAACGGGAAACCTACGGGTTCGGTGTGCTACTTTTGCAGGCCAAAAAACATGCATTGTCATCAGCAGTAACAACAAACTCTAATCTACGGAAACACATCAAGGTAAGCTGGGACTGCTACATTCTGCTTTGGCTATACATTGTAACGTTAGAACAAAGTCTTTTTTTTCTTGCAGGAACAACAGATGAAACTTCCCCTTAGTCAAACGGGAGCTTTCGTGTAGATCGCTTCTTTAACTCCGAATCTCGTAGCGGATGGTGAGACGCTGTCTACTGAGCATGTCTCGCACTGCTAGCTTTGTCTTGCACAATCCCAGGGATCATTTCCGGAGGCCGTAAGCTAGCGTGATGGTGGGTGTGGCTGCAGCTTTGGTGCCTTGTCAGCTTACGTTTGAACGGGAGGTGCACCTACCACTCTTTACCTTAAATACAAATTTTTATTTCTACAAGGACTACCAAAAATACAGACATAAAGAGAAATGAAGTCGTTGCAGAACATTTTTCAAAATAGATCAAAATTGTTTCTATTGTTTTCTAGATAAGGTTGTGCGGAAAAAGTAACGTGCAAGTAATTTGAAACGTAACCGCTAAAGCAATCCGGTGTTTTTCAGCGAAATTAATTTTTAGTCGATTACATTTGAGGCTCGGTAATTGGTGTAATCGTAATCCCTTCGCATTTTTCAAGTAACGAGCACAAGTCTGGAGGAAAGTAGCGCCATTCTTTGATGTGGTGGGAAACTGACAACGCTGCTTTGTGAATGGTTGACAGAAATCATCGTCGGTACAAATTGGCCCCAAGATCGCTCGCTGCTTTCCGAGACGATCGTCCATTGACGGCCACTTGAGCGGCCAGGGTGGTACCGCTTTGCTGCACGCCGTGGGCTCCGGTACTCCCGACAGAAAGTTGACGAGATGCCAATGTGCTGCGCCGTCGGGTTTAGCAGCCGTTGCGAAGAAGGTAAGCTCCTTTCTAGAGCGCCATCGAGCAATCGAGACATCGCTCGACGTAAAGAATGGTTAAGAAAATAAGCTGCAAGAACTTCATGCCGTCTGGCATGGACGACCCTGAGAGGTGAGCAATACGTAGACTTCAATCGACGTTGCTATTAATTCCACTTTAACCCGACATGATCATTTTACACCGGACGCGTTTGAAAGACACCGAGCAGGCGGAAAACGCAACTAAATCCGGAACGCCGTGCCGTCATTTTTCGCTCATTTGAAACCACCAACGCATATCATGCAAGGCCTCCCCGACAAAGTACTGTACGATGTAAGTACCGTTCGAGTTTGAACTCTGTACTTAAGC